>JAUUEB010239713.1:0-13431 GCA_032362205.1 Clione limacina | reverse complement strand
TTTAGAAAAATTGTAAACCGCCTGGAGCCACTAGGGGACAGATTAGCGGTATATAAATATTATTATTATTATTATTATAAAGAAAAGATTCAGAACTTAAAATTAACAATGAAAACGATAAGATGGATGCATGAAATACAAATTTTAAAAAGGTCACTAAGCTTGAAGGGTTTCCATTCTTTTTCTTAAATTAAAATTATGATGACAGAAATTGTATTGAAATAGTCCATGAAAATTACCTATTAATTCTTCTGACATACTTTTATACATTTTTTGTCTTGATCAGAACACAATAGTTCCTGGAAAAATTGGTAAAATTCTACCCCTTCTGGTATTTGGAGCCACAGCCATATTTGCTGGGATTCTCTCCCTTCTCCTACCCGAAACTCTGGGCAAGAACCTTCCAAGCACAGTGGAGGAAGCAGAAGCCATGTCTTCCAAGTAAGTCAAGCAGACATTTGTATACCCATGTTTTTAATTTTTTAGCTAATGTAGTAGCTGAGTCAGAAAACCAAATTTTTTTGATAATTCTGTAGAATGCAAAATATTACACAATGTTTAATTTCGATATTTATACTAAATGAAATTGAGTTCTCAATAGGTTAATATGCCTCTGATGAGACTTTGAGGGGGGGGGGGGAATTCTTGATCTCAGAGAAAGCGACTGACATTTTAAGGGCCTTTAATAAGATCATGACAGCAGTTTTATTAATTCAGTCCAGCAAAGGTTACAAAGGTCTGGTACTAAGTAACTTGCTAGGTGTTTAAGGTGGCTAAGAGTACACAGTACAGTGCAATATCTGTTTTAATACAAGCCTGATTTAACATGTTTTTAATGAAACTGACTTAATATGAAATAAGACATCTGATATTTTTTTCTTCAATAACAACATTACATTGAACAGAAAGTTATTCAAATTGTCTAACCAACTTCCTTTATCTTATTCTTCACACAGAAAAAAGAAGAGCCTACCTATCAAGAATGGAAAGTTTGAACTTGTATGAGACAAACAGAATAATGGTGGAAGAGACAATCAAGAAATATGAACTATGTGAGATATACATTCTGGAGATTACCATGAGCTATGTGGGATGTATTTTCTAGTGACAACTATGAACTAACATGTGGGCTTTACTTCTCGGAGATAGTTGTGAACTAAATGTGCTGTACTCTGGTGATAACTATGAACACTGCTTCAGTCACTGGTTCCAGTTCTTCCCAGTTTGCTTCAAATCATTCAGTACTCTTCCGCTGTCACTTCCCATAGACCAATGTGGCTGAGTTGCAGATAACATCACACAAATGAGACCAGTTGGATTCCACATGATTTTCAGAAGGTCTTTCTTGATTTTTCATATGTCTTATGTTGATTGGTGGTTAGCTCTTAGTCTTAGAGCGATGCATCTTTTTGGGAAGAAGCTTCATTCTGCTGGCTATGGGAAGTTATTATGTCTAAGGATTTGCTTACACAGGAAGAGTGACGCTCCTGCTCTACACTAGTCTAGAAATTCTGATATACTGCTGAAATCACATGTTTCTATATATAACTTTAAAAACATCCTGTACTACCAAGGCTGATTCACTAAAAACTTCTTATATTGTGCATAATATAATAAGTATATATATATTGTCATTTACTTAAGGCACCATTATGTCTTTGTTCATTTGATAAATTCCTCTTATCTGTTTTTTAACATTGCTTTGTTGTTTAAGTTTTTTTTCTTGATAATGGGGGAAGATGTATACATAAAATATGAGGTCAAAAAGATATTCTCTACAATGACAAATTTGACATGATAAGCTTTGAAAATTCTTCCCATTTTTGCATGCCTTCCTCAAGCTGGCAGTTATGGATTCTATGTCCTTCTTTTCAAACATCAAACTCGGTGAACATCTAACATATCATCATTTATTTGATTGATAGTTGAAGAAAATATTTTTTGAAAATGTTATTTACTTAACTGTGCCTTGTTGATAACTATATGAGTGTGTCTTTTTCAAATACCAGGAATTTTTAAACAAATTATATGTTTTACAGAAGGAAACAGCATTCTACAATCAACGAGCATCATATACATACATTAATGTACATTAAATGTTAACATATGCCTTTTATGTAATTATATCCATTGTATATTTGTGTATTTCCAACATGATTTATGTTAATTGTGTATTCTTTTTGTAAAGCCAATGCGATAATATGACACATTGCATTAGAAAGTGAATCACATACACATGAATATAGATCTATTGATCATCATTAATGCTATGCTACATGGAAGTGAAACCTGGCCTGTAAAGAAAGCAGAGACTGACAGACTCCACTGGGCAGAGATGACAATGGTGCGTTGGATATGCGGCTCACGGTTGAATGCCAGATCCCATCCACTGAGCTCAGGTCCAAGCTTGGAGGCATCACGCCTATTACCCAAATGGCTAGACGTGGACGCCTGAGATGGGATGGCCATGTAACGAGGAGAGAAAATGACAATTGGTTGTGGAAAGACTGGAGTGGGCCGCCCAACACAATTGTGGACGTCAGTGGATGCTTGGATTGCAATCAATAATACCCTTTAACTGATTCAGGAAAGATTGTGCGGTGCGTCAAGTTTATTAGTGAACAGACCATGTACGAAAGGTTCCAGCCCGGCAAAAGATGCGCAAGCCTCATGTTCTGGTAGTGTTCATTTAAAGTTTGCATCAGTGTTGTACGCGGAAGAAGAAGTTCTGATATGGTGATGGTGGCAAATGTTTTAACAAAGATTAATAGGGAAATTCTAAAAGTGTCCTACTCAGTCAATTGTTAACAGATATTGCTGGAATTAAATAGGAGTCTTCATCGTGTTGCGTTACAACATCGGACCACATTTAACTTCTATAAGATTTATATTTTTTAAGTTATCATGCTCACAGACAGACAAACACGGGCGTCACAATACCTTCCACTAGAAGTAAATAACTCATTGTCGGATAATAAAATAGTGTAGTGTGCATTGAGGAAGCCATTTGGCAGAATGTATAAGCCTGATGCATAATCATTTAAACACAAAGCTGAATACTGTCAAACTCCCTTAAACCAAACTTTTAGGGAAGGACAATTTTGTTCTTTTTAATTAAGAATTTCATTTAAACAAAACCAATATTTTCAAATAACATTCCATATGCTAGGGGTCATCAAGCTTTGAGTGTACAACCTATTTAATGAGCTACTTTATTCCTTAAGGTAGGTAACAGTTACACTCATAACCGTCTCATATAACACATTGAGGCTAGTCTCTTAGTAAAATGTCAGTGCTTTTTTGGAATAAATAACCTTTCAATACCCCAAAATTATTGCATTAAATCAATGATTTGGTCATAATTTATTCCATTTAAACATTAACAAGTGTTTAAACATGTTAGATAAAGAGAGGAAAAAACGCAAGTCAGGTTTTTGTACCTTTTAAGCAAAAACTTGGCTTAAGCGTGTGCGGTTTAAACGAGTTTGACTGCATTCTAATATAAAAGACAGCAGAACACATAGATTGTGTTGAATTCAACAATTTGTAGTATTACCTATGTTAAGTATATCAAAAATTTACAATCCATGATTAAGAAGATGATGTTGACTAAAAATTTAGCTTTATATGTATGTATATAAGTGGCATCCAACCTTATTTGTGTAGGCGCACACCTGAGTTTTTCAAACTGGCATATATGTGTCTACGGTGTGTTTTTGCATAATATTGGTATGATGAACCCATCACATGGATTTTCAGTATGGCATTTACTCCTTATAAGTGTTATAATAAGTCTGGTGTCTTTGCAAGCACTTATACAATTACAACCAACTTTCCAATTTATACTTTAACTTCACATTATGATAATTATGTATGTACGCTTGAGTTATTCTATTTTCCTATTGTAAAGCGCTCAAAGATTGAGGGCTGTATAAATATTAATCAGTATTATTTAATATCATTATTTTGACATGAAGAAAATGTTACATCAATTATGAACTAGTTAGGTTTGAAATATCAACCTGGTGACATGAAAGAGAATGGAAACAATCAAATGTATGGTTGAAAAAAAGGGAATTAGCAAAGTCATCCAACAAGGAAACATCTAAGTGGCAAACGAAAAAGATGGTCTTGCAACGTCGTCATAGAGTAGACAGGCTTAGAGATTGCTGATGCACAAAAGTTGCAGAAGTCGATGGAGAGGTGTGGTTGTGGCATCTACAAGGGCTAACAACCACCTAAGGAAATGGGATAGGTACAGTTGAGTGCGTTTAATATGAACCGCTCCGGAACGTCCAAATGTCTTAGAATTTTCGTGATAACAGTGTTGCACGGGAAATAACACATCTGGAATGTTTAAGATTTTTTTTTCATTGTTATGTCCCTTGTAAATGTTGACACAATAATTGTCAGGTCATTAACATGCCCATTGTCTGAGACTAAGTTTAATTGTTGTTTTTTTTAAACTTTATGTTAGAATCCAATTGAACATTGTTGCAAATAATTGCTACATTTTGATGTGCTTCTGGTGACAGACAAAAAGAACAATACACTTTGCAAATCGTAAAATCCTCTCACCATGGCACGCCTCTCCATCAGACCAAATTCCAGCATGCATCACGCTGTGCGCCCCCGCTGAACTGTCAATAATAACCACTCAATTCCTCTCCTTCAAAGCTACCTTATAGTGCATAGTATTACAGAACCTAGCTTTTATTCCTTGCTGAACCTTTCTCCCTTTCTTATGTGCTCAACACAGCTG
Source organism: Clione limacina (assembly GCA_032362205.1). Lineage (NCBI taxonomy): Eukaryota > Metazoa > Mollusca > Gastropoda > Pteropoda > Clionidae > Clione > Clione limacina. Next base: position 8,669 of record JAUUEB010239713.1, on the reverse strand, counting down.
GCTGGTTATGGAAGGGTTGTTTCTATGACGATTTGTTACGATGATCAAACGATCTAGGGACCAAATTATCCCTTCTCACAGCATAAATACTTCGAATTATCGATGTTAAACTTTGTATTAAGAATTTTATTTTTACTTAAACCAAGAGGGGGAAATCGGGACTTTAACATTTGCTTCACATTTTTGATAATTAGTAATAACCAGGTTTGTATTGTCCGAATTCTACTGTATTAGAAAGGGGTAGGAGTTTTGAGGTTGTATAGGTATTTGTTATTATTCAAATGTATATCTATGCTGCGCTTGTAGTGTGTGTGCTTATAAAAGCATGCAATGTATTCATTTTTGTGTTTAAATAAGCTTCACTTATATATTAATTTGATATACACAATAATAACATTTATACTGTATGTGTACTATACATACAGCAAAGAGACGAATTTACAACCACCTTTTATAATATTTTTCTCCAATGCTCAGATGTTTCCACTGTCTTTATTGAATTTATGCTGAAAGTTATGCTTATTCGACATATTTTCTTTTCAAGATGGATTTTCCCATACATATCATTTCCAAATAAAACTTTTCAAAACCTGAGTGTGTTTACTTGTGTTAATATTGTTTTCTTGAAAATAATACAATCTTCTAGTTCATGCCTTTAGTTAAAGAGCGGTGCTGGGCAATCTAGCTGCCATTTGCGCTATTTTTGTATTCCCGCTACTTTTCCCAGTAAATAAAATCCAATCCTGCTACTATTTCTTGGGTACTTCACTCCAATCCAATAACCTCGCTACCAAAATCTCAATAATCCACTCCAAAAAATAAAAACATGTTTTCAAGAGGAAGAAAACATGACAATTGTCAAGCCATGCCATTAAAGAGTAGACATAAACTATGACTGCCCTAAGAATTAAGGCCTCTACTTATATTATTTGGTGCTAAAGCTCTTGAAAGTGTATATTATACATTCCATTTTTTTTATAGTAAGTACTGAGAACTATAAATGTTATCATTAGATTCCAAAAACTGTTGTTTAATTTGATATAAAAAATCCAACCCCAAAAATATCCTATATTTTTTCCAATAATCCATTGAAATAAAATCTATCACAAAATCTAATCTGATTACCAAAAAGAAATAATCCAATCCAATTCTTTACTGAGTTTCAGTAATCTGCACAGCATTGGTATAGAGCAACAACAAACAGAACAAAAGAGTAAAGATAAGAATCAATTATCAACATTGTTTATTAATCAACCATTATCACTGAGTAAATAAAACTTATTGTTCAACAATTCACCAAGAAAGTTTTAAAGTTCATGACAGTTTTATTACTAACATTTTTCAAGTTTGTCTGTTTACAGCTTCCACCGAGTCTACTTATGTCAATAGACTGATATTTGTGTTAGTGATAGCTTCAATTGCTCAAGTTGTTGAAAGATTTTAGTGCTTTATTCTCACTAAAACAGCTGTCAATATCTGACAAGCAGCAGTTATTTAAATTACTAGAATGACAGTTGAGATATTTCATGTCTAAATTAACCATCAGGCACTTTTATTACTGAAGGTTGAAAGATATGATAATGTTGCCTAACACAAAATCAGTCAAATAACCAAAGTTCACTTTGTTTAAGCTGAACAAAACAAACAAATATCTAAAATTGAGACAGACATTTTTCATAGATTTCATAAAGTAATTCTTTAACATACGAGCTGTTTGCCTGTGGGGAGCTCTTACAAAGAAAATATTTCTACTACAGACATAACATTTCCTTTCATCCATTGTGACTGAGCTGTAAGTTAATCAATAAATAAATATCCTTATTTATTCCTAGTCAACGTCCTCTGTTTCTCTGCAAACTGAACAATCAACTCATCTCTTTTCAGCCCTTTCCTCTTGCGCACCTTGTTCATGTAGAGCCTGGCCCTATTATAGGCATCAGCTTTCTCCCCAAAGTGCAAGTACTCTTCCTCAGTTGTCGGCACCCAGAATGGATCCACTGTCAACATCTGGTGGTGAAAGCATCATATTATATGAATATTTTCATACAGTGAAAATGTTAAAAACAAATAACTTACATCATACAGACCGCATAGCATGTATGCAATAAATGTATTCAGGATAATTTTGTAAGAAATTAAAGGGCAGATCATTACAGAGCTTCAAATATTGAAGTTATTTTGAACTTTGGTGCGAATATGAGTTGTCCACTCTTTAACGTCAGACAGTGCAGCATTTATTTCCCAATGGTTTTTTCTGGAAAGGGTCTTTTCAAGCAAACAATCTAACAACCTGCAAGGTATTGAGTTCAATGCAGTCTTGTCGTGAAGATTCAAAAGTTTAGACTTAAGGTTCAAATTCAATTTTTGTTGTTTTTCTAAACTAAAGAAGCATTTTATTCTTCAAAACTTACACTACAATGGGAAAAGTACTCTCACATACAACATGCACATTTGTAAAAGAAATTAAGCACATGTTGACATTTTAAGATGACAAATTATATGATTAATATGATCTAGGATATAAGCCAAATTTCCCTAAAAATGTCTAGACCAAATCCTTAAAGCCCACCTGACCTCATCCATAAATGTGTATCAAGTATCCATATCTCGATTCATAATAAGTAGAATGAATTATAGTGGTAGCAGTATTTTTGTTTTGGATGATTAAGAGCTATGATTGGTACTGTTACTTCAAAAGAGTATTACATTGAAGGTTTGCAATTTGTTACTGTTTTAATATATCAGACACATGGTAGATTATGCTGATGAGATGGATTCCGCTTGCTCACCTTTAGGTAGTGCTGCAAAAGGATCAAAGGTGTTGCAAAAGGATCAAAGGTGTTTCAAATATCATAAATACACTATGCGTCACAGTATACTGACACAGAGAGGACAAGTCCAAGTATGAATTGCTTCAAACCAGGCAACAGACCAGGAACCCTGCTAAATTACAACTTTGAAAAAGTCTATGTATGATATGAACACAAGAACATCCGCTCTTAGCTAGAGGGTTATTGTTCTATAATATGCAGATCTAATAAAAAACGAAAAGAATCCTAACCTCCCAGTGAGAAAACTTGAGTTGTGGACTGGCAAGGCCACTCGTCTTCTTACGTATGTCTTCAGCAAAGCCAAAGCTCTCCACTACAGGCAACACTGCTCCCACCTTGAAGATGTCAGTGCCTTCTTGCATCTCTTCAGACAGTACCTGACCATTACGCTTCCCCAGAACACCATACAACTTGCCTGGGAACAGAAAAGATAGGATTAAGAGTGACCAGATCAGATAAGGTCTGGCATATAAGACTGACCAAGCTTTCAATAGATGTAATCTTGGATAAGGTTTTGCTTTCACACCAGAATTAGAAAATTGATTCCAAAGATTTTCAAGTACTTTTTTCTACCTATGATGAAGTTTAAGGACTTTACTATTGACTTTATTGTAATCATTTTTTCTTTAAAATGCACATAAAACATATAAGAATCAAGAGAATCATATTTTAACCTTTCCTGTACATCATGCTCAAAAAAAGAAACACTTAGTTGTTACTGTCTGATTGAAACGAAACCACTTGTCTAGCGTAATCCATGCACCTATGAATTTTTCACTTTACTGAGCTGTCACATTCTAGTGTATTCAATATTAATAAAAAAAATAGACACCAAATCATATAACAGATTTCTAATGTTAGTAACCCCACTTTGTTCGTTATGTTCCTTTTTTAGACCATACATTTGTTCATCTGTCTTTCTATGTAACCCCTGGATTAATCATTTTTGTTGTGCATGAAAGGGTTGTATATTTACTCTCACATCTTTGTTATGAAGTACGATTGATTTAACTATAACTTTAAGGGAAAATTTCAATCCCTTTCATGGCTGATTTTGGAACACATGGAATCAATGTTCCAAAAAAGAAGGGGTAAAAAGGAAGCATTTCTCTATATAAAAGAACAACTAAAAAATAGAACATGACATACTGCTAGATGCTAGTAATTATAAGCATACAGGCAAGGATAAGAACTATAATTGAGGGAGAGCCCTAGATGTGCAAAAGGACCTCTTTAAATTTTATTGACTGTATAAGACAATGATCAAGTGAGACATGAAATCTACAGATTTTGCCACGCCTCTCTTCTTCAACAAAGAGTGGCTATACAAGATTATTTACAGTACTTAGCTGTCATCAATCACAAAAGATAGAAGTTGACCATCTCAGCAGATCTAAACCAGACACTAAGTGTGCAGTTTTAAAATAAAATTGTATGTAGTTGTTAAATAATCACAAAAACCATTCGTAAGAATCCATTTATTTCAAATGGCACCATTACTTATAGCATGACAACTTCAATGAATCATATGCCCAGTTTTGTAATTGGATAATATTGATTGCAACTCCATCTTAATACTTCTAATGATCTAAATAACCTGAAAAATAAAACCGATTTAGGCTAAAAGTTTGATTAAAGCATTCTGTTAATATCCAAATAATTTTGTGGTGGAGTATGTAGTTGTGCTAGACCATCAAATACTTTACAACCTCACATCAAAATCTTACCCAACACCTCCATAGTAGCTTGAACCTCGCATTTATACATGGCTGCCATCAGTCGTTGGGGTTGTGCCTGGAATGCTCGCCGACAACCTTGCTTTACAGTAGAGACAAGTTGACCAGACAAAGGGCCAAACACTGTGCTGTGACGTTGGATCTTGTCGCTGCATTGCATTGTGAGAGATTCAAAGTCAGGAATGACATCTTCTGGAACAACTTCTACTTCACATTTTCTTCCACTGTCTTCAGAACCATTAGTTTCCGAATCCTCTTTATCATTTGAAATATTGCACTCATTTTTCGTTCTTGCACTATTGTCAGAAACGTTTGACACTTCATCTATTAATGGAGTCTTATTTTCCTTATCATCTGGGGACTGTTTACTGTGTTGCTTTCTATCCCCATACCACCAGTCTTCCACCATGAAACACACACCATGCATTGGCTCCTCACAGAGAGGCCCTGACAAAGTTGCAATTTGAAAACCACTTATGATACTATTGTCAAACTCAGCTATCTTCCCTGATGTGCTACCGCCGCCACCTCCATCTAAAACATGCCACACTGAAGGTCTCCTGTAACATTTGATACAATTCAACAACACATTAGGACCACATCGTCGAGGGCCAAAGCTCCATATCCTGTCTTCAGCGCCCATCCATTCTTCACCTGCTTTGTCAAATTCCTCTTTAAGCTGCTGTTTCACAGAACTCAATGTATCAGATGCAGATTTGTTTATGCAAAAGCCAGTCTGAGAATAAGAATTAAAAAGATTAAAAATGTAACAACTTAAAAAAGGGGATCAAAAGTGAGATGTGATAATCAAGGATGACTTATAACCAGCAACGTAAGCAATAGCTATATACAAATATGCTGTATGCTCAAAAAATTGTGACTGCCTTGGGTAGCCCTACTTTTATCATAATATCAAATATATATTGTCAAATATCACAACAGGCGTTTGTTGAGTTTTCCTTAACAAAAACATCTTCTTATACCTGTCCCTCCAACCTCTCTGTAATGTTTGCAGATGTCATGGTGTCAAGGGCTTTTAAAGTTTCCTGGTGTTGTAACAAGATGTCTGCCACATTGCCTGGCAATGGTGCTGCTCGCAGCAACAGGTGGCACTGGCGATCAGCTGTTGATGCCTGAAGAGAGTCAAAACAATAATTTGTTGTAATACTAATCTAATACCTTGAATTTGATAGGCCACTTAAACCAAAGCCCTAAAAAGAGGAACTCAGACTTGGTTGCATTATTTTGAAGTTGTATCTAAAAACATCTCTCAAGGACTATGTAGTGAACATTTTGAAAAAATCAGAAAATTTGTTGTTATAGAGTACAGTACTTGTTTTGAATTTGGAGGCCAAGCAGCAGATAACTACATAGAGACATTTGGAGTAGAGAGATGTTTAACTTCACATTGAAATATATCTGAGGTAATGATTCCATCAGATGGACCACAGACTAATTGCAAAGTTTATGTACAACAAAAAATATCAAGTGACACAAAAATGGCTATGAAAAATAAATCAAAGTTCAAAAAGAATACTCACCTGAATTGTTTCCTCTTCGTCTTCATCCTTATCAGGCTGTACCTGTCCCTGTCCCTGGTCTGCTATGTTCTCATTGACCATGTCCATCTTTGGTGGTATAGCCACTGTTTCTCTGAACGGCACAATTGGCTTGGAGACATTCACTTCTACCTTAGCAAATCTGACAACATATAAGATTGAGTCAACCAATAAGTTTATACTTAAAGTTTATACTCAAGTATTTGTACATTGATCATTACTTTGAATATTACAACTGGCTAAAAAATTCTAAGGCAGACAATGTAGGCATTTTCTTAATACTTAATTCAATAACCCCAAAAGGACTAAAATTGGCTATATTTTATTTTAAAAATTACCTTGACCCAACACATTGCTATTTTTGACATTTCCTAAGATTCACCTCTTATTATACTGAGCAAATAAAAAAGGCACTCAAGGTAAAGATTTACAAAGGATTAAATCAGTTTCATAAAAATAGAATTTAAAAAGTACAACATTTGATTAAAAAAATAATATTTACAAAGTAATAATGCTTGATATCGGTAATGGTAATATGTAAAGAAAAAAAAGAAATGGTTGTGTTTTGCGACCCTTGCATCACACACAAATATGGGTCACAACAAAGTACCATGACAGTGGGAAGAGGCTGCAAACATGCAGCAAAGACTGGTTTACAATCCTGATACTTTCTTATGTGAAGGGGAGACGATACTAAGCCACTATGCGTAACAAAAACGGTTGAGATCTGACTGAACGCGTCAGACCAAGTTTATAACGCATTAGGAAAAACAAACCTGGGAAACAGTTGCGTATTTATGCAGAGTAGTGAAAAAATCCAGAAAAATGTATAACAACTCTCACCTATCTTTCAAATCATCAATACATCTTTGTAGATGAACTTCCCCAGCAGTGATGATGACATGCTCTCCTGTCTCTTGAACTCTAACCTCAACACAAGGATCAGCTTGATTCAGCAGACGCAGACCGTGTATGAGTTTGCTCATGTCACCTAACAAGGGAAAAAGTTTAAAATCAAAATTGATGTTACTAACGAATTGATTCTATCATAGCCTAAAACAAAAATTGAAACTTTTTTAAATAATAGCTGAAAGCAAAGAGGGCATTTTATTAATTTTTAAGCTATATACTTTAAACAGGATTCTTTAATGAAAAAAACTACATATTTGCTCTTTTCTTCAATAATCAATGCAGACAGTAATTTTAGTCAACAATATATAACAAAGCCTATTTTAAGGCCTATAACATGCCCAACAGAGACTCAACGTCCAGAAAGTATACACTAAAGTGTGTTTGCTGTCACTGTTTTTAGTCAGGTGCCAATTTTTCACCTTGGCTTGGTTGAAATGTGTGTGAACTTTCTTTCCAAAGCTTAAGCAGTGACCTCTGGATTATTTGTACGGCAACACCACATAACATGATGGTCACTATAATTCACGTAAAAATTCATGTAAAAAATTTCTATCACAAAGCAGGATTGAACCAACTACCTCTAGCTACTCTTGATCTAGCAGTCCGCCATTTAAACCACACGAATATCATACCCCATTTAAAAAAACTCACTTGCATGTGCAGATTCAACAGCAACCCTCACTATGGGTGAGGCATCAAAGTACATATCTGTGAAAGCAGGACAAGCCAGGCTGGTTGACAATGTGCCAGATTTTAACACACAATCCTCAATACCTCCGATACCCATTACACTGCCTGCTGGTACCTACAATAAAAATTCGAAAGTACAACTAAATTTTTATTTTATCAAATTGATCAAGGGTCATCTAGACTAAAAAAAGTATCAAAAACAACAACTACATTAATATAAATATCAGGATTGTCATAACCTCCTAAATAAACAAATATTGGAGTGAATCATGACATCAAAATAATCCTGTACCTTGACTTTTTGAATTTGGTGTTCAAATCAAATATTAGTCAATATCGCACAGATTTGGCTAGCTATTAAAAAACCAATGACTTCACAATATTTTGCTTTGAACACCCCCTAACTCTGATGCAGCATATATTTGTTATGTTAAAATTATCAACTCAGATCGCGAGGAAAATTTGTTATAAAATTAATTAAGACTTCCAGAACTTCTTATCTATCCTTAAATCTTTATATTTGCAAGTGATTGTTAGCTGGGAAAATCCCTGCTGGAGAGAGATATTAAAGGGAGGCCCAATCGTATTCTGGCCAAGTATGTATGTTAATGGGTTTAAGAGATCAAATCTTTACAACCACATGTCTAACGGTGTGGAATTCTAGCATGTGATTGAGATGTGACATCAATGCTTAGTTTGGCTACCATTCTAACCATTCTTTACTCTTGACAACCAGGCACCATCAACCGTACTCTGCTTCACTGTTTTATTTGGTAAAAGATGAATTTGTGAGCCAGACTGCACTGCCATCAGATAAAATTATAAAGTAAGTTTGTCTAAAAACAATGTAATTCTCTCTCTCTATTTCGTTCACTATGATTTTCTACACCTGCAAATTACTCTAAATCTTTAAATTAGTGTCTTTGATAAACTCCACAGTC
>JAUUEB010239602.1:0-12337 GCA_032362205.1 Clione limacina | reverse complement strand
GAAAAAAAAATTTGAAAATAATAATGCACTAATCTTTCAATTTTAAACCTTTAAATGTGTTCATTTAATGATTACTGATTTTTAGACTAATTGAAAACGACTCGAGTAGGGTAGCTACTCTACTCGAGTAGTTACCCTTAGATTTTTTCGAGTAGCTACTCTACTCTACTTGAGTAGTTGAAAATGTCCAATTACTCTACTCTTCAAGTAGTTTACCGAACTACTCGGCCACAACACTGGTTTTAAGTCAAAAACTCAAATTTCTCAGAATTGAACGAACATGAACTGTTGCAATCTAAACGTATGACTGAGACGATTTTAAATTTGTTTTTGCGCTAGGACAGTAAGTGCCTTAGTTTTGGTCCAAATTGTCCAGTGTGACTTCACGGAAAATTACGTCACATCATTGAAAATGACACTGAAAAACGAATATATTGCATTCCTAGTATACTTATGGTCGTAGCTCAATAAATGGATACATTAAAAACATGTAATCGACGAGACAAAATCCGATGAACCCATGAGTAATTGACAATCTTTGGTAAGAGACTATAGAATAGTATTGATGATTGGCATATCTGCGTTTGTGAGATCACCTGTGTCATATATTTCTTGTCAGCCCATCAATTGTATGGCGTTTTGAAAAGAATATCAGTTGTTTTTTATCAGACTAAGCTAGATATCAGCTTTGGACTAAATCAACTTAATTCGATAAAATTGTCCTTTCATTAGTTGCTGCTTTATAATATATTCTTGTATTTTGAATTCTGAAGAGCTTCATTCCGCTCTAAGGTCGACCATTTAGTCCAGTGCAGTTATGAGGTTATGTAGATTGACCCTAAAAAACTGCAAGAAATTGTTTATGAATATTTTGAGTACCATGGGGTGTACTAAATAACAGAAAAAAGTCTACCAAAATTTGATATGCGGAAGTAGGTCAATGAGGGTTTTAAGATTTCCATATTTTACTTAGAAAGCGTATAATAATCATGTATCAAGAATAAAGGGTTACTTGGTAAAGACATGTATGCATGTTTGATATCGAACAGATTACAATGTGCTTTTTCATGCTATGCTAGATCTTTAAAAATAACTTGGTCACAATTTGAATATTCTACAGTTTGTGATCATTAGAGCATTCTATATTCAAAACAATTACAATAAGAAAATTTAAAACAGTTTCCATGTGTATGGAAAATAATGTTATAAATTCATTGATACGGTCAAAAAGATCAGGATAGTTTTCAAGGTCAAAAATCATTTTTAAACTATGTGACCTTGATTTCCTTGATTTTACCTTGAAAATGACCTTGAATGTAATGTTCATGGTCAATTTCAAATCCTCATCACATAAAAAAAATGTATTTAATTTTTAAAACATCAACTTTTTGCGTGTAGATGAGAGAAGATATAATACTTTTAGGTATCGAAATGGCCCTTTTGTAACTAGGTTTACGATAGTCTGAAATATATCCATGTACTTCTAGTAGTGTACTTGAAGTCAACAATAAAGAAATCGACCACACTTGTGTAAACTGACAATAGAGGGAAGATTTGTAAGAATTTATATTTAAAGAATTCTGTAAACAGTTTTCTGATAGGTATTTGTCTTATTTATGAACGACTGAAGTCACCGATGCCACAATTTACTTCTATTACTGTTTTTAAACGTAAGTTTCGGTCAATCGCAAGTCAGACATTGTTTAATAGAAATCCATGAAATCTACAGAATGTCACATTAAATGTGTTGGCTACTAAATAAACTTGCCACTATTTTCGGTGCATTTCCGGTTCCAGTTTATTCATGGGTTTAAAAAAGAAGGATGACATCCTCTCTGCAACCAATCAAATATATTCTGCTTAGTTAATCAGGTTAATCACAAAGTCTTCTTTTATCTTTAGAAACAGATTGAAGTTTTAAGGAACAAGATATTGTATTGTGAATAAGGCATCTGATCGCATTTTTCCGCTTATATAATGTCTTGACGTTTTCTTTTTGAATGGCCGCGTAATCTTGGTGCAAGAAGGCGCCTCTCTTAATTAGACTTCGCCGTTTCTTCTGAATTACTTATCTCCGTTTATCTTGGATAACAATATCATAAAACTGGGCATTGAATTATGCATATTTTTAAAAAAATGGAACACAGCTAAAATAAAGAAACAACGTCAGTCAAACCTAACAACAATGTGTTATGAATTCCTCTTTTATGATTAAATGTTGAAAAGTTGATGACATCATATCCTAACATATTATCAACATGAAAACAGATTTAATTCGTACGTGATAGAACAAACTGATTTGGTTGGTCAAGAGACGCATTTTTTGTCGATGACAGGACATTTTCCATGGACTTCAACGTGCGAATTCTGGTGCTACCAAAACATCATTGAGATATCTGACTAATGAAGCTCATTCATGTTTTTGTCTCTGTCAATACAATCTTAAGGCTAAGAAAATTTTGCGATCGAAGATTATGATTTGGACGGATTTATTACGGACGCTTACAAAAACATATACATTTCGTTTGACTGAAGTATTTTACTTGCTATAAAACCTTCAGATAGATAAACTACCCAAGATATAACCATTATTTAACAAAAAATGGACGAAGGAACATATTACACCATGTGATGGCAATTAACAAATCTAAACAAGATGAATCAGAAAGGACTTTTAAGTGTCATGGGAATAAAATTAAAGCTATAATGATTCCTTTTTTTAAACAATTTCAAATTGTAACTTCACATCAGAAACAAATTCATCTTTTTTATTTACACTTTCATTAAACAAAACAAATAAATGTAAAAAAGAAGAATAAAAAGAATCACAACAGAGGAGGTTCAAAAGTCGCTGTTAATGTGCATCCTGCACCAAATCAATATCTTTCTTAAACAATAAATTTCGCTGGTAAACAAGAGAGCAAATAGAAAGACAAATGGTAATTTCTAACATATATATCTCACCTGCTTTGATATCTTACTTAATCTACTCGTATGACGTTTACAACATAACACCTGCACATGCGAGTGAGTTATTTTTTTTGAGTCAATGATAATTTGAACGTGGTTTAAATAGCTTGAGTTTGCTCGTGTGAAAGCACAATCATACAGGGTTGATTAGAATGTATCTCAAATACACTAAAAACCGTGTTTATGCTTTACAGCTGGTTGGTTTATTAAGAATGTTTGAAAGCTAGTTTGAAACGATGGTTAATTTTGTCTGCGTTAGCTAAAAGAAAAAAACAAAGCTTCATAAACTCTTTTTACTGAGATTGAGTTTCCAAAAAGACATTCTTTTTATCTAATTCCAATGTTTCCTTTTAAATTTTGTGAGTTTGTTGGTTAATTGTTTAATCATATTTGAATTTTTGGAAAACCTGAATGTTTATGGACTATCCTTGTTCATTTAACCCAATAAAACCCTTTATAACTTAATTTATCAACACTTATCTTTTTTTAACGCAAACAATGACATTAATAAATCGATAATCCAATACATCAACACTTCGCTCAAAGATGTCCAAGAAAGTTGCAAACGGCAAAAATAATCACCAAGGACATATAGAAGTCAGACAAATCGGTTAACCGTCTGACATAATAATGCTGACCCATTTTGATCTGTGAACGACCTGGCGATTTACTTCTATTTTTTGATATGTACAGAGGAAAGGAGAAACAATGTACAGTTTATTTTAAGGTTAACATTTTCTACATGTTTCCTCTTACCGATTTATTGCAGTCTTGAGCTTCCCAGTTTCATTTTCAAAATTCATTTTAAGCATACAATTTTTTTAAATAGTTATATTATTGTGAATTTACTAAAGGTCAGTTTCGAAATTGATATTATATTTTGCGTAAGGGAGTGAGTGATTGAGTGAGTGAGTGAAAGAGTGAGTGCGTGATTGAGTGATTGAGTAGTTGTTGAGATTGAGTAATTGATTGAGTGATTGAGTGGAGTAGTAGGTTAGTAAGTGAGTGATTGAATGAGTGAATGTGTGAGTGAGTAAGAGATTGAGTGATTGAGTGATTGAGTGTTTAAGTGATTGAGTGATTGAGTGATTGAGTGATTGAGTGATTAAGTGAGTGAGTGAGTTAGTTGGTGAGCAATTGAGTGATTGAGGGATTGAGTGAGTGAGTGAGTGAGTGATTGAGTGATTGAGTGATTGAGTGATTGAATGATTGAGATATTGAGTGAGTGAGTGATTGAGTAGGGTAGTAGGTGGGTGAGTGAGTGGGGTAGTGGATGAGTGAGTTAGTGAGTGAATTAGTGAGTGAGTGAGTAAGCGATTGGGTGATTGAGGGATTGAGTGAGTGAGTGAGTGAGTGAGAACTTTCTGGAAAAAATTGGCGATTTTGGGGGAAAATGTTTTTATCTATAACTGTTATCTATGCCTGTTGCAAAAAAATATGTTGTTTCAGATCAGAATGAAAATTGCCTTACTTGTGGAACCACTTACTGATTTTTCGCCCACATTTTTTAATGCTGAAGGTCTGATCTGAATGGTTGAGTGTGACTGTCATATAAATAGCACGTGGCCTCACTACGATCAATTCATCAAGATTACCGAGATAATGTATACAGTTTTGATTTACTTCACTTAAAAGTCAATGTTAACATAATCTTTCTTGTACATCCATTCCTAGTGTGATGATATTTTTTTCTGATTAGGTTTTATATCTGAGGCCCTAGGATGTTGAAGAAAATAGCGCACAAAAATGGGTTAGCTCAATCAAATTGGAAATAGCTCAGGGCATGTTATTTCTACCTAGCCCTTAAAATGTACCAACTAATCGAAGGGCTGGGGTATTTAGAGAAATATATCACGAAGTGTGCGTTGAGACAACGCTACTTAGTTTGTGCTTATAGTGACAAACAATTATATGAATAAGCAGACAATGAGAGAAATTAATATCTAGTCGGGGACACACCTTTAAAAAATCTATCAGAATGTGTGACGTTGCGTGTACCCATGTTTTTTCACAAAAATGACCATACTAACTTCTAGCTTCAGAATGTGTAGGTTGCAGGCGCAACTTTGGCAACATTTCGGTATTTTCTAAACATAGTTCAAAGGGTTGTCACTGTGAAAGTTAGCAGAATTTGTTTACTCATTTTCCATTCGTTTAACGGTAAAGAATGAATTACTTCTTTTCAGATGTATATTTTTTGGCTCATGGCCTAATATTCAATTGAAACTTGAACTACTGGCGTCTTCTTAATTACTGACTACGTGTGAGTCCTTGGTGCGTGTATGTTTGTTTCCTTGATTTGCGCACTCTTCAGGTTTTGAAATATAAGATGTACTACATATACCTTAATCTAGCGGCTATCGCGTCGGCGTTACCCGACTTCATCTAATTATTAGCCCAAAAGAAGAAAAACGTATCCAAAAACAAAATATGCTTTTCGCTAATGAAAGTAACAAACTGTCTTCAACCCTTTACATGATTATGTATAATGATGTTGTGCTAAGAAACAAATACTATAAATAGATAAGACATGTCTCAAACATTCTACACAATACTGGATTCAGTTCTTAGGCAATTGGAAAAAACTAGAGGATATAAATATGCAGCAAATCATCGGGACTTGCAGACTTAGTAAAAAAGGTAACAGTTTCATTGAATTAAAAAAAAATGGGGACAGGAACATTATATTTCTATTTAAGATGATAAAATAGCATTAGTAGTTTTAGGTATAGAACATCGAATCACAGACTGCCAGTCGAAACAGGGAGATTCAATAGAATTCAATATAAATTAAAGACAGAATGTGTCAGCAATGTTCTAGAGACATTTGAGACCAGTTCCATTACCTTCTTAATTGCCCCGTTTTTGATAAGGACAGAAAAAAAAGATAGGGATAGGAACATGTTTCTATGGAAGCAGCATATAAAGTACTCTAACATGTTAACTTTTAAAAGTATTATGATGTCTACAGATGAGAAACATTTGTATAATGTATCTATCTTTGTTAGGCGCATTATGCAAATTATCATTAATCACTAATATAAATATCTATCTTATCTATGTGTTTCCTTTGTATAATTTAAAAAAATCGAGATAGTTCGTTTATTGGCACAAGCAGTGCTAGATTGTTTAATGCCTGAATGATAGTATTCATGTAACCTCCATGTCAATTTAATTTCTTTTTTTGGTTAGATATTTATGTAGCTTTATTTCTTTTCCCTTACGCTTGTTTCATGTCATATCAATTTTCACCTTTTTGTTTTCTTGGGTACTCATGTTGTCTTATTTCTATTCCGTTATGTTTTTTGTTGATTCCTTCTTGGTTATAAAATGTATACATGTTTTATGTTTTATTTATGCTCTTATGTAATGTTTGTTACTTCAGCTGAATAAACTGAAACTGAAACTGCTTATCCTTTCACATAACGAAGTATTAGTCATCATTAATATTCGAAAATATGTTATGACTTTGTGTTTAACTTTTTTTTCAACACAGATTCACTGTGATAAATGACAGTATAGATTGTGAAATATAATTGATATAAGAATAAAAGAAAAATACGTGTCTACTCTATTCATAGATATAAAGATTTCTACTTTAAAAAAAAACAAAAAAACAAAAACAAAAAATACTCCTGACACCTGTGTTTACGTTTAGTAAATAAGATGTGTAATGAGTGAACAGAGGTCAGTCACTCTGTATAAAGCCAAATAAAAGGCCTCTAAACGATACAATGGCATGAAATAAAAGTTATGCAACACTGAGTATAGTGCACCTTATTGCCAAAATTGACAAAATTATGTGGCATTATAATTGTTCGGATAATTTTCATTAAATAGCTCATTTAGTACATAATATTGTGAAAACGCGTACCTCTGGTATATATTTAAGTGGTTTGCGGAAAGAAAAAACTACTTGCGTACTTCTGAGATCGCAAAACGAAGATAACTGCATTTTTTGAAAAAGTCTACTTGGATTTGCGAAAAAAAAGTCTCTGGCGATAGATCATTCCTGAATTTGCGAAAGGAATCCTGGATACAAAAACACGTTAAGAACATAATAAGAACGATTTATTTTGTAAACGATTTAATGGTTTGTGGAAGATTGTATTCCAACACCTAAAAAAATACTATTATTCTTTGGCCCCTAATCTCTATCTCGCAGTCTTGTGGATTTCAAATGAGCTTTTATTAAATGTCCGAGGTTTATTATTTGCTATCATACCAATTATTGGACACTGCAGTTTGATGATATTCTTGTCAATGAAACTAAAAACAGTGAAGGATAATCATTTCCGACAATTTGTTTCTTTCATTTTCGAAACATTCATACTTGACCTTCAAATGACATTGAAATAAAATAAACATCATGCATCCCAAACACCGATTGATAGATTTATTATAATGATATGCTTCTCAGAACTTTATAACTATCTCAGAAAAACTCAGAAATCCTTTTCATAGATTTGATTTATTGGTTTCGAAAATGTATAATGGCGCAAAACTCTTTACTCAATACATCAGCTATGAAAGAGAACGGTCTTTCCACAAAAGTTTAGAAAGAGGCATCGACATCTACTGTGTTCGTTTCGTGTTGTCTCTATTTATGTATTAAGTTTTTTGGAGAGAGAACGATGTTCCTCTTTTTGGTGACGTCCATTGCCGTTGATACAAATTTGTTTAGTGTCCGTGGCAAATTCCTTGTTCAGCTCTCATTCAATGCAGTTGGGTGCATCTCTAAATTCTCCCTTCCCATTCTTTCTTAGAACATAAGCATTGATATAATGGGGGAACCACCACATTCAAGAGGGTGCGATGGCTGAGCAGTTCAGGGGTGTACTTAAAAGCTGGCTGTCGAAAAAAGTGTTGTTGGTTCGACCCCCGCAGTGTGATACATTTTCATGGTTGAAAAGTTTATAGAAAGCGGACATCGGGGTATTTGGTGACGATGCTTTCCGCTCATGTGAAATATGTTTCATTATCAGTGATTGTATGTACCTCTACATCCTAATTGGTAGCAGTATCAAGCAACTAGTCTTATTAGAGACGGACAATAAATCATAGGTCCCGTATGTACAGCGCGAACGCTAAAGATACATTTAAACATAGGTCCCACATACACGTTGCGCACGCTTAAGATAGAAAACTTCCTACATACTAACTGTAACACCTCTTCTAGATAAAGACTACCTTCGTAAGGCAGATGTCAGGGAAGCACCAATGCATAAACGCAAAATATGTGTTAATTAAAACATCTGTTTGGCATAAACATGAGGGTGTAAAAAGCAGTACGCTAACGTAAAACTCGGTGTAATCATAAGAATTGACTCCGTTGAAGCTAAAACGAACGAACAAAACACTGAGTGGCGATAAATAATACATTATATCCGTTTTCAGTATCAATTTCAAGGACCTGGCTTCATTTTCCATGACGTCACACTGATTAAATTGGAACCTAACTAAATGGACCAGCGTAACAGAAATACATCTTGATAATTGTCTCTGACATACCTTTCGTTTGCAACAATTTGAAAGCACTTTAGTTTTTTGCCATTGTTCAGTCCTTGTGGTCAGTATTGTTAATATTTCTCAATTAAAACATAGTGGCACAACACGGATTTTGAATATAAAAAAAGAAATTCTGCATACTTTTTAAGAGGTTGATGTGGATATCTAGCGTTTGACGCACATACTATGTCTTGATTTCTTTTAGATAAACAATGGTCTTTGTTGTTTTATTAATTCATATCACGTTGGCGTTACCCGACTTCCTCTAAGAATTCGATCAAAAGAAGACGAAGTAGAAGGATAAGAAGACAGTGTCCAAAGACCAATCTCCCAAGGTTTACAATGCATAAAAGTCATTAAAAAAGAGACCTACCTGCAAAACTTAGGGGCTTCGCGTGGTTGGTGATGGCGTTTGGCGCTTCCCGCCAACACCCCCAAAAACAATATAGATAGACTTAAAGGTTATTTTAAAAAAAAGTAAACCCTGCAGAAAGGTACTCCCGTCAACATCTCAAAAAAAGTTTGAAAAGCCTAGATATACGCCACTGTATTCGCAAATATGCCCCTACAGTTTGAATAAGTAAAATAAGAAGAAATTGTCAAAAGGCCAATTCCTTTATCATGTCAATGCTTAATACAAGCGCCATGCGCAATTATTAATAGCGCTTTGCTTAAAATATCCCCATTTGAAAAAAAACTAGCTGTCTGTCTGTCTGTTTGCTGTCTGTCTGTCTGTTTGCTGTCTTTCTGTCTGCCTGCCTGTCTGCCTATCTGCCTGCCTGCTTATGATGGCGCCAAGCTCTTTACTCAATATTTACTGAGTATAATACATAAAAACAAAAGAAATCTAAAGCTTGAATTTAAACAGAAGGTTTTTAAAATCGTATAACATTACATATTCAACAGATCATAATGAAAAATAAAATATAAACATGGTCAAATGACCAGTGAGCGATTTGTTGACGGGTGTCATTCTATCATATTGTTTAGTCGCCGGCCACTTTTTATTTTGTTCCTTCTTCTTTTTCTTTGGACGGTCACAGATATAGAGTCGTGGTGGGGCGGGGTAAGTAAGGTGGCTTAAAACTGATAGGGTAAAATGTCCTTTAATTGATAGGGAAAATATAAGGAAACTTAATTACTTCATAAAATAGTATTATTCCAAAAATTTCATTGGTATGTTTGTTATCCTATGTTCAAACTACAGAACAATCCAACCACAGACTTCATAGCTAATCGTTGTGCAAGCAAACAAGTATGCAATTCAGTGTATGTTGTTATAGATCATCAGTTAGTTTCTGCAGTTCGTCTTCATTATTTGCCATTAGTGCAGTGTCATCTGCATATCGCAAATCGTTTACATTCAATCAATTTTCCCTTATGCCTTCAAGGTCCTCTGCTTATCAAAACACAAAGTTTATGTATATGCTAGACATTTACGACAACAAGACACATTCTTGTACAACTCCTCTGCAAATATCTGTGAAAGGTGATAATTCGTTTTCAATTTTAATAGCAGGTTTATTTACCAATATAGATTCATGATGTTGCGGAGGAACTACACCCAATGCCAATCCTTTCCAGACAATCAATAATATTTATATGGTGTACTCTTTAATAGGCCAATCATACATAGCAATACATAGACTTATATAGCTTTTTCTGAAGTTTGCTTGAAATAGCCATGCTATATTTAGCAAATGTTATCAAACCTATTTAAGTTCCAATAGAGTATCTAACAAAATATTGAAGTATCAAAGAAAATAATGATAGTTATATTCGTGCTTGGTTCAAACTCATGAAATACAGTTGTCTTAACTAATGGCCAAAGAAATGGTATTAGAAAAAGTACTTGAGGTTCCTAGGAGTGTATTCTAAAAGTATATTGCACTCACCCAAAAAATGTTATAATAAATTTACTCGTACTTATTTCTGACTGGTGATTGATCGTTACTCACAGACCTAGACGCCTTTTCGCACACAACAAATCATAAACAATTATCTTACCGCCTCATAGCTTATGATTAATTGCTCGCCCAAGTTAGCACTAGGTGGCTCTTTTGGCAATCCTATGCTTAAACTATTAAAGAAATTATGTCTATATCCACACATTGCACATACCTTACTTATTCACACGTAAACTATGCCAGGTTTTAATATTACAGGTTCAAGTTTTTGATTGATAATGCTTAGATATCCATTTTTTCAAAAGGTATACTAAAGAGCTTAAATTAAACGACATTATAGCTTGAAATTGATCGACCATTTTTTGCTTGTGGTCTTATTTCAATTTTACTGAAGTTCCATAATTGTATCCATACTTACAGGACAAAAAATAAGTCGTTTATTTGTTTATTAGTAAAATATAAATACTAAATCCCCCCCCCCCCCCACCAATTCCTTCTAATGATTACAAACTTTTGTGTTTTGTTACGTTCTTTTGGTAGAACGCAAGAGTGTGTATGTGATTTTCAAATCAGTGGAGGTTGGTACCGGTTGTAAGGAATCCTTTTTTGAATAATATTCCTATAGAATTCTAGTGAATTTCAAATCATGTTTAACGTGAATTAAACTATGTGAAGAAAATTTAAAAAAAATACTAAATCCGACTTGGCATGATTCACTTTGTTGCAGAGTTAAGTTTTCAAAAAGTGGTAAAGATGTTGATAGTTGGTTATTCTTTAACGGTTCAGAACTTCATGTTAAATTTTATCAAACTTTGATAAACATTGTCAAAAATAATATTTTTCAAATAAAAAAATAACACTTTTTTGTTAACCTGTACATCTATATTTATAATTGCGAACTAGACGAAGGCAGGTTCGTTTGTCTAGGGGTTATTTGAATATTCATACTGATCTTTGTGAAGCTCCCGAGAAAAAAATCACATTATAATTTTTAAAGGTCTCTAAATAGCTAAGCAAATGCTTCTTGGGCGTCTCTGCAGTTTTAATTGTGCTTATTGTAATAATTATTCTAAAACGTCTACAATTCAACCTCCCATCAATTTAGCAACATACCCACTTAATTTTTGTTGTTATATTTCCTTCTAATTTTGAAAGTGAGTTAACAGCGTACACAAATAAGGATGTTTAAATATGGCTTAACAATTTGCAATTTATATTTTACATTATTTGAATTGAATAAAAACAAAGACAAATAAAAGATAGAATTGAATATTCACAGTTTATGATATAGATTGAATACTCTAACAAAAATATATATTTGTGCATTTTAATATTATAATAATGTCAACTTTACAATAATAATCATAAATTTCGTAGGGTTCACAAAAAAGCTAAACCTTCGTTTGAGTGTACTCCTCTGTCAGGGTATGACAATTCGATTAAATCAATACCTATACCTAGCGCCCTTTTTGAAACTCGCTACGATTTTTATCTACGCTGTGTCCACCAAATTATTTTTAAAATACCAGGAGTGACAATTATGTCTCTCATCACATCTACTAAGAGTTAAAAAATTGGAATAAAGTTTGTTGACAAAATACAGTTGCAACGATCACTTCGTCCCTTGTCAATAAAATACGACACGGGTGAGTTGTTTTCAAGAGAACACTCGAAGCCTTTAAAAGGAAGAAAGACGAAAGATTATTTTTATTCACATATCATACTTCAAGAAATCAACAAATCTCTCTCTCTCTCTCATTGTGTTGCTACACATTTTGCTCACGAGTGATGGTAAAATTGCAAAGAGAGGGAGCGTAATGACCAAATTGACGAAGGATGGAAAGCGCCTGGATTTTGAAAGTTTTTTTTGTCAAGAGTAGAGTATTTGCGCGAATAATTTGCATGAACTGGGGGAGGTTAATTTAAAACCTTGAAGATGATTGGTCTTTTGA
>JAUUEB010239380.1:0-13434 GCA_032362205.1 Clione limacina | reverse complement strand
TATGTTAAGGAGGAAATGTCTTTCTCGATTGTTTTTTAATATACAGTTTTTCCACTGGTTTTAATCGGGGGAGCGTTGTTCCCCCTGTTCATCCTAAGCGGCCGCCCCTGCTAATATGTCGTATTGTGTGTTCTGTTAAGCTAAAATACTAATACATTGTCAAGCAATATGTGTAAGTTTTCTTAAGTTTTTATCTTTATTCAAATGTTACATGCAATTGTATGGTTTCATGACGCTTTATGGTTAATAAAGTTTATTTTATGGACAATAAAGTCTATCTTATCTATTGAAAAAAATGTATGTAAAGCTGCAACAAATTTCCATTTAAGGACAATAAAGTGTATCTTATCTTCTCTTCTCTATCTAGTAGAGTAGTAACGTAGACATTTAACTATTCCCACATACATAAAGATTTATGTTTGATAATTTATTTATTTATTTCAATTTTTATTTATCAATTAACTGAATTACTTGTTTATTGATGTTTATTTATTTTTTTATTTATTTTTTTTTAATTTACGATTTCATCTATTATTTTTCTATACATTAATCTCTTAATATATTCATGTATGCATTCATTAATCTATTTATTAATGATTCAACATATTTTTTGTACAATTTATTTATTTACTCATTTAGATATTTAACGTTAGATATCAATTAAACAACTGATTAATCAATTAACTAATCAATCAATAGCTCACATAATTTATATATATATATATATCTATTTGTTTATAATTTATTTCTTCAATCATTAATTTTGAATATTTATTTATTTAATTTACTTATTAAAACAATAACTTTTACTTTTTTGCATTCATGTTTATATCTTTTTATTCATTTATTCATATTTTCTTTGTATTGTTCTTCTTTATTTATTACTTTTCCATTTAAATATGTGTTAGATAAGAAATATTTTTCATTTTTTGTGTGTTTTCATATGATTATTTATGCATTCATTTATTTGTGTACTTATTTTTATTTTTGTGATTATTCCTTCATTATGTGTTATATTAAGTTGATTTATTTATTCATTTATCTAGAAATACTGTCTTCATTGACTGACTCATTTATTGAGCTTTTTCTTTTATTTATTCATTTATCCATCATTTTATTGTTGTTTCAATCTATTCACTTCATAGGTTAATTTAATATTTCATACTTATTTATTAATTTGTTCATGTTATGTTTGTTTAATTCGTTTATGTATTTATCTTTTCTTTATTAATTTGTACGTTCATTTCCTTCATTTATCTAGCTATAATTTCTTATCCAAAATGTCTTAAAATGTTGTGCCCATTTATTTACTTAATATCTATTCATTTGTTTCTCGTTTCATCTATTTTATTTACAAAATTTCTTATTTGTATAATTAATTCATCAATTCTTAAATTTTTTGTTTGATGGATTGTTTAAACATAGATGCATTATCATAGAAGTGCAACTAAAAATGGTGTTGTTTTAGTTCCTTTACATGAAACGTTTATTGGTCTCAGTTGTTCGACTATTCTATAAAACTTAACATGTTATGTAGGAATATAATTTTTTGATAATTTACTATTTTTGTTCTAGTCTTTTATGGCTAAAATAGGGTGATGCCTCTTCAGTACACATTTTTGGGGGTTAGCATATGACGTTCACATTCGATGATATAGACTTCCGCCTTTTATTTACTTCATTCTGATGTTTAGAATTAGATGATACATGCATTAATTAAATTAGTTAGTTTACTCTATTCTTAAATACTTTCATTTTTATAAACATTTTATTATTCATAAGTACATAGTTCATCATTTATGTGTTATTCATTTGGATATCCTATATCTCATATATATATAATGTATATAACTATTAAGTATTTGATATTAGTTTTCCTGTTGATTTATTTGCTTCTTACGTAATTTTGATTTTACGAGATCTATCTAAATATTTTGTACATTGAAAAATAAATTTTGCTTAGGTGCATTGGAGATGGCTTTGATAATGATAATGATGAGAACATGAGAATAAAATTGGTGGTGGTGAGTGTAACTATTCATTAATAACGCATTGAGTTTATGAACAAGTGATCAACTTTACTTACAAAACTTGTTAAAATATGACTAAAATCAAATATAAATAAATGTTTGATAGACTTAAGAAGCCATGACAATCGTACTCTCTATCTATATTACTAATGAACTGCGACGGTATCACCACTGTGAACCCAATTTTTCCTATTGTATTGTTCATGTAAAATGAAGCAAAAGCAAACAAAAAATCAAAGGGAAAAAGAGAAAACCCGAAAAAAGGAAAGAAAAAATGACATTAAAAACAAAAAGAGCATCATTTTCGTAATCTTTTGTGGTAAGAGTTTATTTCTTATTTCTTAAAAAGAAGCAATATGAAAAATGCCTGCATATATATATACAACACACAACTAAAAATTGACACCAAAATATGCCGAATACTTATATAAAGAATACAAAATAAAATCTTATTTCTTCATTATTTTGGTCATTGTTCTGTGTTTAATAGCAAGATCGGAAGATGAGGTTGTTTGAATTACATTTGGGCCATATCTAAGACCATTTTAAATTTGAACATAAACAACATCACGAATAGCGTTATGAATTTAGAGATTAATGCTAATGTTTGCCGGTTTAATTTCAGTATAATATGAATATAAATAGTACAGTATTTATCTTAGAAACTAATCCGGTCATTTAATGTCCACTCAAACGAAAGTTTGCGGATCTACGTCACTAACCACCGCTTCCATTTGCTCAATTGTCTTCGCCATTATTGTTGCGGAATGACGCATTTTTTGACAACATTCCAAAATAAATATATTTTTTAATTCTACGAATAAATGAATCTTACGATTGCGAGTTTTTCTTTCGACTTCTACTATGTTTTAATGCAACCCACTTAAAATAATCGGGATACACATTTCTCTCACTGCATGGTACTATTTCTTTTTATTCAAAAAGGCAGCAAAGTATTTTGAAGCTTAGATATGTGTTTACATAATATGGGGATACGTAAGAATGAGAATAAATGCTTGGATGTAATATAGTTATAATATAGTTTTAAACAAAATCTGTGATAAGTGATTTAATGTTAACATGCATACCTTTTTTAATTCTTTTTTTTGTACCACTTTTGGTTTCGAATCACTTGCTTGATTTTGCTCTGTGATATTGTGCTTAATATTTTTATGAAATGTAATTTATAATTATTAATGATACTATGCTATAAAAATACTACTCCTTTAAACATTTTTATTTTTGTATCAGTAATGAGGAATCAGAATTTTACATTCCCATGCAGTTGGATGAATAAAGTATCTTGTATAAGAATTTTACATCAGGTTCATTTGAATATGACCGTTTTCAGACGTAAGAAATTTGCAATGAATAGCGTGATCCTAAGTTACAACAAAATTATTGCATTATCATATCATGGTCTATGTTCTGATTGCTTATCTTTCTATTTCAGATATTAGAAATGACAACTCATCATTTGTGAATTCTTTGGATCTAAGAGTGACTTTTTAAACCCTGTTTCAATGAGAGCTCCGTGTATGGATATTGGTGTGCCCCTGACATCGGAAAGAATTCCAAACTATCAGGAATACTCCCATCCTCTTGGTAAGACTGCATTCAATAATACAATGTTTTACAGAGTTCTTTAAGCTTTTTAAAACGGAATGTGGAGTTTAAGGTCTATCATTTGCAATACATGCTTTCTGATTGCATTGAATAGAAATTACTATATTTGATTCGTTTACTTTATTTTATGCGAACAGATTATGATATGAAAAACAGGGGGTTGAGTTAGGCTAATACTGTTTTTGTTCCTATATATTCAATTCTTGAGTCTGCATGAATAACATGTTTTTAGTGGAATATTCCTCTCTTTGTGAATTTGACAGAATTATTATTTATGCTAATAATAATAACAATAATGATATATTACATTTAAATAACGCCCTTCCAGACCTTACAGACTTGTTCAATGCGCTTCAAAATATATGACAGGGCCAACGGAGATATACGCACATCAAAATATTATAAGAAGTCGGTTAGTAAAGGCCATTTACCTTAATGATCTAAAAAGGACATTCACACAGCCCCCCCCCCCTTCATATCATTATTTCAGCCTGTTATGTGCTGTAAAATTGTGATTATCTTTTTCTTAAAGACGCACACATCGTTTTATAATAACAGTCTTTGTCATTGATAATTATCAGGCGCGTATTTAGGGGGGGGGGGATTCCCCCTTGTGAGTTAAGAAAGAAAACATTCTTTTTATTTGTACCATTTAAACATAATTTTGAAGAAAAAATGTTGGTGACTGACGTCAATATGCCTCCTCCTTTCAGAATCCTTTAGACTGGCCAATGAGAGCTCTAGGCTTTAAATGTCCAGCCAATAAATCATATAATAAGGGAAATAATTCTTGAAACCCTGAAGTCTAAAACATTCGGTATTGGCGGAAGTACGCATCAGGGTTATGATGTCACTTCGATAAATGGTATCAATTTCAAGGAGATGTTCTACTTTCAGTCCAGTCATAGGAATTGATGCAGAGTAGAATTGATTCTCGCCCAACATTCTAGGAAATGATACGTCTAAGACATAATTTAACCTGATAAATCAAACCTGCTACTTCGTGAAATTATATTTTCACATCATTAGAGACACACATTAGAAAAAAATCTGTCTTGACACCGATATTTTGTTTGTTTAAATACAATGACTATTGTTTAATAAAGCATGCGTCGTCTAAATTACACATGCGTTTAGCCCGTTTCGTTTAACTAATTAATTAAATTTTGCAAAGCGACCTAATATTAGTCTGTGGACATGAGGGCTTGTTTAAAAACCCACCTCTTGTGTCGTGATTAACAACCTAATGCATCTATCAATATATTTTTTCATATAGAGAATTAAGATTGAGCTTGACTAATTCCTTAAGAGTTCTTAAAAATTTGACTACCAGTGCGATAAAAGACAATATTATCTCGACGAGTGACCTTAAAGGTAGCGACTGTGTACTTAATTAGCAGTTTATTCCCCGTAAATGAGTAGTATTGAACACTGTATAATTGCCTAATGCCGTTCGTGATTATTTAAGTGGAAGAGTGGGTAAATATTGAACGTGCGCCTTCGCAGTTGTGGTTAAGCATGTCACTATAGTTTTTAGACTAGGTCGTTAGTTCTTTAAAACGTATTCTAATGGTTTTCAATAAAGATTTGACAAGGAAGTGGGCGGCAATTCTTTTGTTTCAATTCAGCTCTTGACGATGTATACAGAAACCTCAGGGCAATTAATATCATGTTCGCAAGATTGACGCCATTTTATTGGACAACACGTGTGCTCTCCGTTGTCTCTTTCCGGTTAAGCTGCTGCGAACAAAAGTTGAAAGCTATGCCGGATTTGATTTCATCCCTTCGTGGATGAGTGCACGTAGAAAGGTGAGCATGCGTGAAGGTGTAGTTGGTTTGAGCTCACAACGGTAACCTCTAGATTAAAAGAATACAGAACTGTGAAAAAGAGTTTTGACATAAAATCCGCGACACAATCAATACCTATTTATGTGATTTGATAACGCTTGACAGGATTTCAAAACAAAAAACAAGAACTAGATAATGATATTCATAGACTTAGATCTGTTACCACGGTGTTTAATTACTGTACAACCATAGACGTTGACGGTGTGGCTTGTTAGATGTATTCATCCGCCTACGCCATCTTTCGATACAACAGCTTGGATAAAAACTAGCTTTAAAACAGGACAACGTGAAATCTTGAACGATAACAATTAAAACAATCGTTATCTAAGATTTCGACAATTGATAAATTCGTGCGTGACTTACTCATTAAGTACTTCCGGTCGTGTAAAGTGCGGAAAGGATTTAAAGTCTTCGAAAGAATAATATTTCGTGGTTCGGTGATTCTGTTTTTAATCAACGTTTAAAATATTTACATTTTAATACGTATTTGACAAAATTGGGAAACAACAAGGACTCGCTTAATTAAGAAATTGTTTTGCTGGTAAACGTTTTCACCATCGTTTAAAATATTTACAATTTAATACGTAATTTGACAAAAAATGGAATTAAAGCAAGGACTCACTTAGTTTAGACATTTGTTTCCCAGGTAAATGTTTTCATATTTTATCAGTGTGGTTATTCATTTTGATATAATTAATTCGACACTCACAAACACAATTTTAATGGCTTATCAATTCGTTTACATTCAACAAAATTAACCACGTTTTATTACGAGTTTTCTTTTTTTACTTTAATTAAAAACACAATTATATTTTCTTTCCAAAAAAAAATTATAATTGCTTATTTGATCAAAATCAGAGCTTTGAAATTTTAAAGTAAAAAAAAAACGGAATATCATAACGTCAAACATGAAATCAATTCAACTTGTTTGCATGTACATAAAAGTAGAACCTAAACGTATTTACTTAATATTCAAAGGCAATAGTATTTACGAAATCAGTTGAATTTATGTGAGAAAAATCTGTCGACAAACGCAAAATTACAACGTGAAAAATGAATTAAATCAAACAAGTTGCGTCTGTTATAATAAATAGAATCTAAGTGCTTTCACTTAATTTTCAAAAGCCATATTTATTATGTACGAAGTCAGTTTAAATTATTCGAGCAAAGTTTAATAATAAGTTAGTTAACTATACGGCTATTTTAACAGTTTAGGACATAGATCAATTATGAAACGATAATATTAAGCCACATTGATTGAAGAACCTCAGCTGTTGTGGTTGATATCTAATTTGTTCTCGAGGGATGCATCTAGAAATGGTAATCATGTTTGCTGTAGTAGTTAACAGGCGCGTAGCCAGGAGTTTGAAATGGGGGGACAACCTCGGCTATTATCTAAGCAATGGCCGCGAAGCGGCCGACAATTTTGAGATTGGCTTAAAATGATGCAAATTTAGAGCAACTAAGAGCAATTTATAGCATATTATCAAAGAAATTGCCGCAAAGCGGCCGAAATTTTGAGATTACTTATACATTGTGCAAATTTAGGGCATTTTGGATCTCAAATGTCCCCCACCCTGGCTACGCGCCTGGTAGTTAACCAGCAAGCTTAGTTTGTACATACATAATTTATTAAATGTTGCCATGAGAATACATGGGTTTATGTAAAAACTTTGAAACGTTCTGATGTTATGTTATGTGCTTTTGTACTAATTACGAAATTCTATAGCACTATAATATAGGTTGAGGTCATTGAAGTTATATTTACGTATGTGTATTTTTATAAGAAGAAAAAAATCAAGCATCACAACGGGGAGGTAATCGAATATTAGATTAGCGTAGTGTTTCTTTCTATATTGTATAGCATTGGTTGAGGTAAATGTTGGTAAACGTATAAGGCTGAGTTTCTTATAGGTTTGCACGTACCATATAAGAGTTAGGCCCTACATGTATTTATCCTAAAAGGCTTTTTAGACATTTTTTTATATAATCACCCGACACTTTCAAATTTAATTTATATTCAGGTTTCGTGCAATTCTTTATCTTTTGGTTCAATTTTTTGACGTCACAATGAACGTTTTAATTTTTTTTTCAAAGTAGTATTTTGATATATTATCATTTAAATTAGCGGTGTACAAACTAATCTCCCAACAATCTCTCTCTTGTTCCCAAACACACACAGACATTGTCATTAATATCATTCTCAAACGAGTTCATCGTTCATGTATCTTGATTTTAAATCAAAGGAAATGTAACAAAGAATTGGTTCCATATTTGAAACTAATCATATTGAGTTCAGATTCACTTAACTGTCGTATAACTTTGTTGTTTTGTAATTGTAACTCATTTAACTCATTCGAGTTTGATCATTATTTGATTTTCATTTTTTTAGGATTTGAATTAAGCAGAAAATCACAAAGAGATTGTACGATATCCAAAACGAGCCTTATCGAGTTTAAAATCAGTAATCTGTCGCATAATATTGTTATATGTTATTGTTATTGTATATGTTACTCATTCGGTTTGATTTGTTATTTTATCTTGATTTTTTTAGAAAATGTATCAAACTAAAAACCACAATTGTACAATACTTCAAACGAGTCTTGTCAGTTTTTGATGCTTTTATCTTTCTCTAATTGTCATTAAATCTCGTAAGGAAGTGAAAAGTATTTGTTGCAGGAATATAACAGCCAAGCAAAAGTCACTCATCCATGTTTGCTCATTATTTGATTTTGATTTTCATAGGATTTGAATTAAGCAGAAAATCACAAAGAGATTGTACGATATCCAAAACGAGCCTTATCGAGTTTAAAATCACCTAATCTCTCGCATTACATTGCTAATTTGTATATGTAACTCATTCGGGTTGACTCGTTATTTTATCTTGATTTTTTTAGAAATTGTATCAAAGTAAAAACCACAAAGAAAGTGTACAATTTTCAAAACGAGCCTTGTCAAGTTTAGATACCTTTAATCTCTTTCTTATAGACATTAGATCTCGTCCGCACGTGAAAGGTATTTGTTACAGAAACAGCACAGACAAGCAAACTCATTCGTGTTTGATCATTATTTGTTCTATTTTCATATGACTTGTATCAAACTGAAGATCACAAAGAAATTGTACAATTTTCAAAACAACCATTGTCAATTCTAGAATCATTAATCTCTCGTATAGCATTGTTAATTTGTATATTTTACACATTCTGTTTTACTCGTTATATTATCTTGATTTTTCATAGAAATTCTTTCAAGCTAAAAACAGCAAATAAATTTTACCATTTTTAAACAAGCTTTGTCAATTTTAGAATCACCAAATCTCTCGCATAAAAATGTAAATTTGTACATGTTACTCATCGGTTTAACTCGTTATATTATCTTGATTTTCATAGAAATTGTATCAAATTAAAAACCACAAAGAAATTATACAATATTTAAAACGAGCCTTGTCAAATGTTGATACCTTTATCTCTCTCTTATTGACATTAGATCTCGTACGCAAGTGAAAAGCATTTGTTACAGAAAAAGCACAGCAAACATTTCTCACTCAAGTTTGATTATTATTCATTTTGATTTTCATAGGGCTTGTATTAAACGGAAATGACAAAGACATTATACGATTTCCATAACGACCATTGTCGAGTTTAGATCACTAATCTTTCGTATATCATTGCTAATTTGTATATGTTTCTCATTCGTGTTGACTCGTTATTTTATCTTGATTTCCATTGACATTGTATAAGGTGTTAACCAAAAAGAAATTGTACAATTTTCAAAACGAGCCTTGTCAAATTTAGATACCTCTATCACACCATGATTGAAATTAGATCTCGAATACAAGAGAAAAGTATTTGTTACAAGACGAGCACGATCAAACAAATTCATTCTTATTTGAGACGACTCTTTCATTTATCTCGATTTCAAACAATTTTTATCAGATTTTAAAATTGCGAAGTTATTGTAAAACTTTCAAAACGACCCTTGTAAGGACTAGATACACTGATCTCACTTTGGTTGACATTGGATCTCGAACGGCGGAAATGAATAGTATTGTGTTGCCTGGACAACAAAACAAATCAACGACAAATCAGACAAAATCACACGTGCGCGAAACTGCTACTTTCCTGAACATTTAAGTCCATTCATGCGGTTTTATTCTTCTTGTTTAAGGATGGGTGTGTGTGGGGGGGGGGAGGTGATAGCAGCGGGAAGTAGGGTGAGCACCTAGACAACTCACGGTGCAAGTAGGTGTAATTCACGCACACGACATCGCCCCGGGTGGCGCTACACCTGTTGCCCAACAATGGCGTCGCACCATTGCACACATTCAGAATCCATGAAGCGCAGTTGATTGCGACTTCGTTCAAATCCATCTTCCTTCAATGCTGCACTCTTCTTTCCTGTCAAGCTTCCATTAGGTGAGATCAATTTCAATGTCACAGGCGATTTTACAGACTTCTAATGACTTGTCGCCTGATTTGTTTATTTTTTTGCATGGTCGAACATCTTTCGTCATCAACAACTTCTGTACATCTAGCCTTCGTCGTGTATTGAGCTATTCAATCCATCTTATCCCATGCTGCCGTTCTCAAGTTCTTGTTTTTACCAGTTAACATCATGTTCGAAGAAAAGCAATATGTTCCATTATCACTGAATAAAAAGCAATTACATGAAATAAAAATTATATTTAAAAACAAATTCGAATAATCAGTTTTCTAGTTCACTACTTATCCCTTATCCCAATAATCTACCCTCTAGTAATGTAATTTATATTCAATGCTTTAAACCCGATACTTATCATCCGATACTTTTCGTCCGATACTTTACATCCGATGCGTGATATTCAGTGGTTTACACCAAATGCTTTATGTGGTATAACCGACTTCAGGAAGAGACGTGTTACTACACTTCTTATATTATATTTCATCATACTTTATTCTTATTGGTTAATAATACCGTATAGTAAAAATACTTTTATTTTAAAACTGAGAATGTGCTGATTGATGAAGAGGAGAAAAGGGTTGGCCAAAGATCAGGCCTTGATTCACGCCTGCATAAGTTGTGAAGTCCCCAGAATTCTACCTTTTCATTGTCATCTTCAATGACCTACCTGCTAAGATAACTTGATGGATTTTTATAATATACTAAAGATGTCTTAACGCGAGATGTTCAGACATAAACATATCTACTAAACTATGTGGAATGCCCTTGAGAAGTCACGTGCATAATATAATTGCAGAATTGCCCCTCCTACTCTGTTTACGACGTCTTCAAATATACATCGAATAGATAGTGCCGATTAACTAAAATCCGAAGTACATAATTTGATGTTGGCTATGCAAGAATTCTTAGTAAACGTGGCGATCAACTGACAATGTTAATACATGGAACTGCAGGAGATGTACATTGAATAAAAGTTACTTTCATGCCCGTATTATTGTATTATGTTATGCTTACTATTTCAGGAGCCGCAATGCCTACACAAACACATAGTAAAGAACTGTGTACAGGATGTCACACGCCTATAGAAGACAGATACCTTCTCAAGGTCATGGACGACTCCTGGCATGAGACATGTCTACAATGCGCCCTCTGTCGGGTGCCACTTACCGGCTCCTGCTTTTCCAGAGACAGGAAATTCTACTGCAAACATGACTATGACAAGTGAGTTTTTTTTAAATGTTGCATATTCCTATTTTCTGTCAGAACAAGACAGTCTGTTAGCCTTTAATTAATATTTCTTTCCGAAATACGCCCATCTTGATCTGGCTTTATTCTAACCAAGACCGCTGTCTCTTTCATTGTATTGACTTTTACAATCACAAATCCGACCAGTATTTAATGCCTTTTTACACTGAAAAATCTCCCGAATTGAATTCTTAAAAATGTAAACGATATTTTTTTCTTTTCTGATAAATTCTGGTAAGCTTATGCCTTTTTATAAACGTGAGATAATTAAGATATAATGATTGTATTATCTTAATGAAGATGGTACTGAATGCATATTGGTTCAATCTTTAAGTCAATAGTATGCGCTTTAATTACAATTGAATTGACTTATTTGAGAGTCCATCTTAATTGCTCACTGCAAATTGTGATAAAGAAATTACTCTGAGTATCTCCAACAGTCAGATAAGTCGTTGGATCAAATTTGAAATTAATTTTTAAAAATGTGTTTTATTTTATAGTAAAACACTCAGTTGAACTCAGAATAAAAAAATCCATAGATTTAAGGTTTAACTCTGACTGGTAATCTGTTTGATGTTGGCGTTGTTATGATATAATTAATGATAGTTTATCAAATTATCTTAAATTATTCTGTCGTACATAAAGTACACTAGCAAACCTGCCACTGTAGCTTACTATCTACTAGTAGTTTTTTATTTAAATTCGCATCAGTCCACAAAAGGTCTGTTCAATGTCTCAAAAAGCATAATAGTTCAAATACCATACAAAGCATCAATACTCTATTTATATCGCTCAAAATAAAGCCAAAATAAATTCAGTTGTAGTTTGACATAACAAACTTCTTTATTACTTTCATTTGCTCTCCTCCTATCCCACAATACAATCCAATTAATGCTCTGTTCAATCTTACCCATTTTTCTCGCCTTTCTGGCTCTCCTTAATACCCAAGCAAAGTTGCAAATGACTTCCGCAATCATTCAATAATCTTGCGACCGTTCGACCATCATTACTCCTAAACGGGAAATTCAAGTCTTTTGATGTGTGCTCATAACGATGCTCGAAGGAACTGCTCATCCCACTTTATGAACGTTCTAAATTGTATAATGGTTGGCAATATGCTCACGTCTCGTCAATGCTCTAGAAATTGCTATTGTTTAGGGGCTAAGGACGATAACTGTTGTAATCTTTACTGTTCGAGCTCGGCCTCTGCTGTGTGACGGTCGTTTCATGGCGGTGGTTAGAAATGAATCAAGCATTGTTGAAGTTATTTCATTTCTGTTTGTTTTTCACTTTAGCTTCCCACTTTTAACAGTGTTACCATCGGTACTTTAACGGTATTGGTGATTGTTTGGCGGTACTCAGAACTTGAGTCTAAAGACGAATTTTTCAAGTACTTTTATAATGTCAATGAAACATGTCTTGTATTCATTGACAAAGGAACAAAAATTTCCACCAAAGTCTATGACTTACTTAAAACGAACTCTGGAACTTAGTCCTCATCTAGAATGACAATCAGAAAAAAAGACTCTGATTATTTTTTAACAATACGAGCCCCATGTGGCCAAATACAACTGCTGTTTTTTTTCTCTTGGGACGAATTCGGTTCAAGACTACAAAACGGCCAAATCCATGAAATATGTAGTTTACTCAAGGGATATGGAGTGTTTTGATTAGTATTATATACATATAAATCAAGGCATACATTGAATCCTTAAATTGAATTATAGAAGTGCAAATTATATTTGAAAGTCGGTTAACCATTACATAGAGAAAATGATGACCCCCAATCCTCTCAACACAGATCTTCGTTAATAAGCTCCGCAAAACATGCTCAAATTTGACGGACTGACCAAACTCCCTGTAAAAGAAGACAAACTCACCCACCAGTGAAAATCCCGTAACAGACTCTCTGCCAGAGTAGCTCTTATGCTATTGGCCATCGTTTCTAGATTTAGCTGATTGTTGTTTCTAACACCAAGCCCCAATACCAAGAAAATGGAAATCCATGTCAACTGCCGTTAAGGAACAGGGTGATTATTTTAATAAAGTCGGCAGTCTGATATCCAATTAACTATGTCGGTTTTCCCATGTCTCCCAATATCAAACAGCAGTTTGTATGAGTGATTGCATGTTGATTATCTGAGCATGAAAAATACTCGGTGTCCAAGAAATTCTCTCTCTCTCTCTCTCTCTCTCTCTCTCTCTCTCTCTCTCTCTCTCTCTCTCTCTCTCTCTCTCTCTCTCT
>JAUUEB010239269.1:0-13435 GCA_032362205.1 Clione limacina | reverse complement strand
ATGTGGAGTTATGTTGTCTTATCCCTATTCTTCGAGCTAGTGATGGAAGAGTGTTTGCTTTTTTCTTAATTTTATTGATCTTAGGGTCAACAATTGTTGAAATCCAAGATGGAGTGCTAAAGTGAAGGTTAGTTGAATTAGAAGTAAGCTAGTAGCGTGTGACTGTTGATCACAAGAACCAATAACGGACTTTTAGGTCTTGATAGTATAATATTACAGTTGCTTGCAAGGCGAAAGATGTCTTCTCAGGGCTGTGTTAGGCTTAATATTTTCACTAAGAATTTTAATTTTTTGAGGTAGACTAAGAAGTGCTTCTATCTTATCTCTACTATTTTTGCTAGTGGGATGTCTCCCATGGGCAAAAGTATTTGAGTTAGGCTTTGCTTCCGAAAAATTAACCTGAGCCATATCTATTTTAACTGCGGTTTTGCTAGTTTACTGTATTTCAACAAAGTCTAAAGACTTTGAGTTGTGATTACTAACATTTGTCTGTTTGGTTTTCTTCCTGAGAAATAGAGCTTTATTATTTTACTTTAGCTATGAAGCAATGTTACTTCCTGTTGTCTGGCTTTTACTAAAGGCAGGAAGTGAGCCAGAACGATTAATGTCTTCTATTTATATGGTAGGTTACACTTTTGTTGGTACTCTTCCTATATTAATAATAGGATTAAAATTAATAAACAGTGAAAGTACTCAAAGAATTTCATTACTTAGGCTCTCAATAGTCTCTACTTGAGGATTTTTACTTATAACTCTTACTTTCTTGGTAAAGCTCCCTATATGAGGAGTTCATCGCTGGTTGCCTCTAGCTCATGTTTATTCACCCTTAGTGGGTAGAATTATGTTAGCTGGTATTTTACTGAAAGCAGGAGCCTACGGACTACATCTAACTTTATCTATTTCAGATGGACGAGCTTGGCCTGTGTTTCTAATTTCTAGTATAGGTATTTTAGGTGCTTTACTTTGTTTTTACTCAGGCACTAAGGAAGCAGACTTAAAGTCTATCATTGCATTCAGGAGAATTATACATATAGGAGTATGTGTGCCTATCTTAGCCTTTGGTTCCTTATCTAGTTACTCAGGTTTACTAGCAATACTGGTAGGTCATGGGGTAGCTAGTCCTGTTTTGTTTAGTGTTGCAACCTCTTTAGGGGGAACTTTCAATACACGTATATTATTCTTTGTAAAAGGTCTCCCTGGAGCCAGTTTTGCTATAATAGCTCTAACTGCCGTGGCGCTATCTTTTAATGCGGGATTTCCCCCTACCCTGAATTTTATGGCTGAGCTGTTAGGTTTACTTAGGTGTTGAGGTCTTGCATCACCTATAGCCCTTGTTTTTGCTGGTGTATTCTTAGTTGGAGGGCTTTACGGGATATTTATTTGAATCATAGTACAACAACCTACGGGAAAGCTGGGAAAAGTATCTCTACCAAACTGAAAGGACATGTGAGCACTTAGTTTACTTGCCCTATTAAGAGCGTCTTGACCTCTCTTCATTTAGCCTTAAAATGCTGGTGAATTAGTTGATCACAAATTCTAAAGTACTCTTTCTAGTACAATTGGCATAAAAGAGTGATTTGCCCCACAAATCTCCCTACATTGACCATAAACTTTACCGACAAGAGTCCTATCAACAATAGTCCTGTTAATTCGCCCTGGAACGGCATCAACCTTAACTCCAAGTGCAGGAACAGATCATCTATGTAGTACATCTCCTCTACTAATCAATGCTTGTGTTTTTACTCCTGTCTTAATTACTGGAGCAAGATCTACATCAAGAAGACGATACCCAGAAGTGTCTATATACGAGTCGAAAGGCCCTCCCCCTATGTCGTAAGTTCAATATCACTGGCGGCCAACCACTCTAAGGTGTTTTGTAACTCCCCCTGGAGAGTCCCTAATATATAGTAAAGAAAGTCTTGGAAAAGCTAATATCACCAGAACAACACAAGGAGCTAGTGTTCACACTGTCTCCAAAGATCTTTGTTCTGTTACCTTGTTACCCCTAAACTTAGTTAAAATAAAAGATAAAATCATCCCTAATACCGCAATTCCGATTCATAGTATGATTAAGTGAGCGAAATCACTAAATGCCATTATCTGGAACTTTAATTGATTCCCAGAGTCGAAAAAATAAAGTCTCTTCAAACCCAAAGCCGAATTTTCGGTGACTCTGCCCGACAAGCAGGTATAAACTTTGGTCAAGAGCTGAACTAAGTTCTTTTAAGGCTTTCAAAGCCCCCATAACTCTTATAATCTACATATTATTGCAATTAACCCAAAGTAAATTACAGAGAAGACTCGCCTCAGGAAAATAAAAGGCTCCTCAACAGGCTGCGCCCCTAAGAAGGTTAGTATTCAAAAGACTACAACAAATCTTCAGAAGATAATCTGCTGAGCTGCACTAAAAGCTGTTGCTTTCTGGGTCTTAGTGGCTAGGAAAGGTATAGCGTAAAAAATTATAACAGCAGCAACTAACCCTAATACTCCTCCTGCCTTTCTAGGAATACACCGGAGAATAGCATAAGCAAATAAGAAATATCACTCAGGCATAATATGCACAGGGGTGGTTATTGAATTTGCTTGTGTGAAGTTTTCGGGATCTATAATAGCATAGGCAACAAAATTTACCAGAAAAACTATTGTAATAGCTAAGAGCCTAAACCCTACAGCATCTTTTCATGTAAAGTAAGGGTGAAAAGGAATCTTTCTTACGTGATCCAAATTACCTAATGGGTTAGTCCTACCATTAAAATGCAGAAATCATATGTGAACTAAAATTAGTCCAACAATAACGAAAGGTAAAGCGAAATGAAGGACGTAGAACCGAGAGAGAGTGTAGGCAGAGACAGTGAACCCACCTCAAACTCACGTAACAATAGACGGACCTAAATAAGGGATAGCCCTAATTAAATTAGTAATAACAGTGGCTCCTCAGTACCTTATCTGCCCTCAAGGTAAGACATAACCTAAGAATGCAACTGCTATTCTAATAAGTAGAATAGTAATTCCAGCTAAGAAAGTCTTCTTCTGAGTAACTCATCTTTTATAGTAAAGAGCACGACCGACATGAAGATAGATTAACACAAAGTAAAGACTTGCTCCATTTGTGTGAATTAATCGAAAGGCCCATCCTCCGGGAACATCCCGCAAAATGTGAATTAGCCCGTCGAAACCAGGCTGACTTGTATAGTGTATAGCAAGAAAAAGACCTGTTACAATTTGAATAACAATTGATACCCCTAGTATTCTCCCAAAATTTCATATAGCTGAGATAGAATTTGGAAGAGGGACAATAAGCGCTTTTCGTAATATTAGCAAGTAGGTAGGAGAATATCTCTTTTACTTTACATCAAAAAGTTTTCTACCTAAGAGCCACCTTCCGGTAGCTCTACTGTGTTACGACTTGGATTAACTTAAGTTAAAGGTGACGGGCGATTTGTGCGTCTGATGTAATATTCTACACATATTTAACATTAATGTTTACTTTAAAGTCCCTGAATTACAAAGATTCTTGTTTCACAATTCAATTAATAATTATCGTAACTCACTTTAATCTATTTCATAGGCTATACTTTTATCTAATGTACTTCATAAATTTTCGATAAAGGCCTTAGGCTTTACCTGGACGACGGTATTTAAGCTTCTAGAAATAGTTGAATAGCTTGAGGGTTATCATATTAAAAAGCAAGTTCCCCTTAAATACATTGTAAGACCGCCAATAGTAATGTATTTCCGATTGTATTCCACTTTAATATTATCAGAATAGCAGGGTATCTAATCCTGGTTTTTTGCCTGATTTAGAGTAAATCACCATACATATAAATTTTACCTATATATGTAGGCTACACGAACATATAATCTGGGGAGGAAATCTTAGGGTCTAACCGCAGCTGCTGGCACCCTCTTTGAAAGCTAAAGGAAATCTAGGTCAAATCTTCATTTAGGGCCTAAGATCTAAGATGGATAGTATATGCTTTTCCTATCTTACATTTCTTATCCTCCTAACTAATTACTTAAAAGTAGTTAAAACAAATAGATCTTCTGCTTACAAGGCAGACGCTTTAATTAAGCTATTTTAACATCTACCTCACCAGTAAACACAAACAAACAAGAAAAGCCACACAACATCTACAAAATGTCAGTACCATGCCCTAAAGTCAAAGATTGAGTAACCTCCCTGAGGTATAGGATTTTTTCTCATAAAAAATATTGTTAAAAGTATTCTAGCTCCAGCTAAGACATGTGCACCATGAAATCCTGTTGCTAGAAAAAATACTCTACCAAAAACACTGTCGGCAAAAGTAAAAGAAGCAGAAGTATATTCAAACATTTGTACTGAAAGAAAAATTGTTCCTAATACAATAGTTAGAAATAATCTAAGACGAGCTTCTTTTAGAAGCCCCTGGTACAAACAATGGTGAGCCCAAGTCAAACTAACTCCTCTAAGGAGTAAGAGACCTGTATTTAGTAAAGGCACCCCAATTTCAATTGGATTAATACCTACAGGAGGCCATATTCTACCTAATTGAGGGGTAGGAGCTAAGCTTCTATGGAAAAATGTTCAAAAGAACCTAAAAAATAATATAATCTCTCTAACAATAAACAAGCCAAATCCTTTTCGGAAAATAGCTCTCTCGTAAGAGGTTGATCTACCAGTTGCTCACTCTTTAATAAGATCCTTAAACCAACCTAAAGAGACTCCGACTACTGAGAGCACTGCAAGACAAGTGCCAAACCCTCA
The DNA here is from genome assembly GCA_032362205.1 of Clione limacina. Classification (NCBI taxonomy): domain Eukaryota; kingdom Metazoa; phylum Mollusca; class Gastropoda; order Pteropoda; family Clionidae; genus Clione; species Clione limacina. The sequence continues at coordinate 8,691 of JAUUEB010239269.1, read as the reverse complement.
GTTTCCTGTCTTCATCCCTATTAATAAAGCTGCTGGGAAAGCAGACGCCGCAATTCTACCTATTAAGGGTCAAGGGCTAAAGCCTAAGGCTAGATACACTAAAAGTGTGGATAATTTTAGTTGGTGAAAAGCTTTAATAACGTCTTCCTAATAATCTAGACGAAATTACCGTTATCAAATTTTTATAATTATATATTCTACGGTCATGTAGCATCATGACAATCGAAATTTAGGAAGCTCCGGAAATCGGACAGCCCGGCTGATATCTGGAATTGCGAAAAGTATATAGTACTTTAAACAAACTTAGCTTGTTAACGAGCTAAGTAGATAGTTCTAAGTGGCAGATTATTGCATAATATTTAGGATATTAACATGCTTCACGGCCTTGGAATACAGAGTAGATTAGAGGCGCAAGGGGTTTCCCCAGCTCTTGCTGTAGCTTTATAACTAAAAAAGTCCTGGCACTAGATAAGACCACTGCAGTCTTTACTGAACGCTTATACATAGTTATAGTTATTATAGTTAGCACAAGAGCTGGAAGTATCCTGGCCATATTTACTGACCATGCTTATTAAGGACTACGTTTATCGCAAAACCCCAACTTAGTTATTTTAAATGCTTTACCTAGCTTAGGTACATATGAGCTATATTGCTTAAAAGTATCAAAGTAATTAAATAAGGGGGCCAACAGTTAACTAAAGAGAGGACATCCATAAATCAAAACCTCCCCAAAAGCCTACTGTTAAGTTAATATAAACTATTTCATTGTGGATGAAAAAATACATTGTACAGTTGAGTGAAGCCTCAGGGATACCTACCCGTTCTAACATTATTTACAATCCTTTCCCTAAGAATCGGGGCAGCCGCAACCTCTCCCTTAAATATTTGGGCGAGAATAGAGCTCTTACTTTATATGTGACTATTTGTTGCAGGACTAATATCCTCAAGGCAGCAAATGTACGATTCTCTAGCACAAATTTTCTGTTACAAGACTGTGGGAGGCTTACTTATTTTAATAGGATTAATAGGTATACCTTTTTTAGCTCTAGGACTATTAATTAGCTTGGCTGTTTTTCCTTTTCACTTCTGATATATTCAAGCCTTTCCTCATCTAAACCTATTTTTAATCTTGTCTGGAGGATTAGCCTTGAAGGTTTTCCCACTAGTATTGTGAGAAGGAGGACTATATGTTAATCTCGCCGCTGCAGCAACATCTGTAGTAGGAAGATTAGCGATACTCAGTTCTATGAGGTTTTGCTCGCTTCTTGTCTCTTCAAGAATTTCTCAAGCTGGATTCCTAATTTTTAGGTTAGGGGTATTTCCTTTCCTTCTATATTTATTTGTTTATTATTTTGCTGCAGGAATTGCTTGTACAAAAAATCCTTACGCTATCTGAAACTTAGCTGCACTCCCACCTATGCCCATTTTCTTTTTAAAAGTCTGAATTCTTATTAACCTCCCACTACCTTTTATAATAATTCTCTTGGTTAGTGTAGCTATTTCTTTTTATCCTTATTTAAAATTTACTCTTGCTAACTTACTGTCTTTAGTTAGGTTAACTAAACCTCTGAATTTTCATTTCAGCAATGGCTTCGCCACTAAACTTTTAGTTGATTTTTTCTGCCCGGTGTATATTTAACGGCCGCTGTATTTTGACAGTGCTAAGGTAGCACAATCCCTAGGCCAATAATTGTGGTCGAGTATGAATGGAATTAGGGCTTTAAGTTGCTTCACCTTATTTAAATTGACTCTGGTCATTGGGCGAAAAAACCCAAACTTTAAGAAAGACGAGAAGACCCCGGGAGCTCTAGTTTGGTTGGGGCAACCATTAATAACGTTTTCAAGACCCTAAATTAGTAGAAAGATAAAGCTACCCCGGGGATAACAGCCTAACATTATTTTTCTTGGGACCTCGATGTTGGACTAGGTAAGATTAAGCTTAAAAAGTTTAATTGTAGGCTCTGTTCGAGCTATTTATACCTACATGATCTGAGTTCAGACCGTCGGAAGACAGGTCAGTTTCTATCTTCTAAAGGTATGGAGGTAGTACGAAAGGAACCCTTTGTATGTAATCTACTCTAGAATATTCTAACCTTACTTAATAAGGTAACCTATCTAGACTTCTAGGACCTTAAAGGAACAAAGCTTTTGACTTTGTCTTGGCTTTTTAGCCCCTAGGAAATGCGATGAGCATTTTCCACAAACCATAAAGATATTGGGACTCTTTATCTTTTATTTGGGCTATGGAGAGCCCTTGTAGGCTCTGCCTTTTCTGTTTTGATTCGAATAGAATTAGGATCTACTACCATCATCTTAGGTTCTCCTCATTTATACAATGTATTGGTTACAGCCCATGCTTTTGTTATAATTTTCTTCTTTGTGATGCCTGTTTTAATTGGGGGATTTGGGAATTGAATGCTACCTCTATTGGTAGGTGCTGCTGATATGGCGTTCCCTCGCCTTAACAATATAAGATTCTGGTTTCTTCCTCCTGCAATAATTTTATTGCTAGTGTCTTCTTTAGTAGAAGGAGGGGTAGGTACAGGTTGAACTGTCTACCCTCCACTAAGATCGCTAGTAGGACATAATAACCACTCTGTTGATCTAGCTATTTTTTCCTTACACTTAGCTGGTATTAGGTCTATTTTAGGTGCAGTAAATTTTATTACTACTATCTTAAATATACGAGCTCCTGGAGTTAGTTGAGAACGACTATCTCTATTTGTGTGGTCACTTTTAGTGACAACAGTCCTTTTACTTTTATCTCTTCCTGTATTAGCGGGAGCTATTACTATACTTCTTACTGACCGTAATTTCAATACAGGGTTCTTTGACCCTGGGGCTGGTGGAGACCCCATTTTATTCCAACACTTATTCTGGTTCTTTGGGCACCCTGAGGTGTATATTTTAATTTTACCAGGATTCGGTATTGTCTCTCATGTTCTGAGAAGACACACGAACAAAGGTGCCTTTGGTACCTTAGGTATAATTTATGCTATAATAAGAATTGGACTATTAGGATTCATTGTGTGGGCTCACCACATGTTCACTAGAGGACTAGATGTAGATACTCGAGCTTATTTTACAGCAGCTACAATAATTATTGCTGTGCCTACAGGAATCAAAGTATTTAGATGGCTTATGATAATTTACGGTTACAACGGAACGTACAACCATAGACTACTTTGAGTTTTAGGCTTTATTTTCTTGTTTACCTTAGGGGGCTTAACGGGGGTTGTTTTAAGAAATTCTAGCCTAGACATTGTCTTACATGACACCTACTATGTAGTAGCTCATTTCCATTATGTACTTAGAATAGGGGCTGTGTTTGCAATTTTTGCAGGATTTACTTATTGGTTCCCGGTTCTAACAGGTTTAGGGCTTTCGGGACTTTTAGGGAAAATCCATTTCTGACTAATATTTATTAGAGTAAATATTACCTTTTTCCCACAACACTTCTTGGGGCTAATGGGAATGCCTCGCCGATATGTTGACTACCCTGATGTATACCTCTACTGAAATAAAGTAAGGAGATACGGATCTCTTATATCTATTGCAGGTATTATATTCTTTATTTTTATGATTTGAGAAGCATTCATTAGGCAGCGTTCTGTAATCGGGGTACAGAGAAACCTAAATTTAGATGCGAAGAACTACCTACCTCCAAGGTTCCACACTCATGGAGAACAGATTGTATTAGCTATTTTTATAGAAAGTCAAAAGACGTTAACTTTGGGAGTTAAAACTCAGGGATACCTGTCTATAAAATTAGATTTATATTAACTTCCGTCTTCGTACCTTTTGCATAATGGTCTATCTAACTAAACTGTGGTGTAGTCCCGAAAGCTGGGGCTCCTCCTTCATAAAATTAATCATGAAGTCTCTTAATAATAGCAATCACTAACTCATTGTGTTCTGATAGAACTAGTATTTCTAAAATAAGGTAATTAGCTCGACAAAAATTTAGGTCCACTGTTTATCAAAAACATAGTCAGCTGAGGCATCTAGGTTAAATATAAACCCTCACACTTCAAATGTGGTAATACATTGTGGTGCTTTAAATTTCTAGATATGCTAATTTAAGCAATCGAGCTCATGACTCGGTAATGGGAAACCTCTGGTGCAGGTTAGTATTTCTGATACCCTAACTTTACACGTTAGTAAGCCAATTTGGACTTGCATAGCTCATTAGTATAATATAGTATAAGTTCCTTCCAAGAATTAGGTCGTAAGATGAGTTATAGCTGAGGGTGTAAATGCACACTTAATTTTGATTTAAGAGGTTTATTCAGCTAATTTTTGTGGCAGATTAATGCACCAACTTTAAGCGTTGCCCATGGTTCATACCCGGAGAGTTACTTTATATAGAAGAATTGCTTTGCAAGCACTAAGAGCATCTGCACCCTCCCATCAGGTTAGCCTTTTTAGTAGGTATCGGCTTTATGTGAAAAGGCAAATTTATTGCACGAGTTTTAGCTTTAATCGGCTGTCTTCTTTTAATTGGGCTAGGCTTAGTTACAAGTACAGAGACATTTTATTTATTAGTTCCCTTAATTATATACGCGGGAGGAGTTATAGTCCTTTTAGTTTACGTTAGAACCTCCGCAGTAGACTCACAGGAAACCTATTGAAGAGCTACTCCCCTACTTTTCTTTCCTATTTTAGTAGAAGCTGCAAGGTATTCTTTTGCCTGAGGAGGAGGCGTTAGTGGGGGCCTACTAGTTCTACTTACTGTACTAGTTCTGCTAGCTCTCTTTTTTTACCAGCCATTTCTTAGTGGGGCTCTACGGTAATGCATCTGCCTTAGAAGGTTATGAGCTTCTTCAGTGCCCTGCATTTAACATGCTCCTGATGCATTTCACTAATTTAATAGGGTTAGCTTTTTTTGTTAAAATAAATGGTACTACCAACATAAGCACTAAAGGAAACCATAATATAAAAGGAGCTAACTGAGGCATTATTCACAGTATATTCTAACTAACAAAGTAAAAATGTAAGCTTGAATTCCACAAACAAAGAATTCAAACAAAGTATAGAAGTAATAAGACAATCTTCTGATCCCCCTAGCATTTGCACACAGCCCTAATACAATATGTCCTGCCCTTATATTAGCTACTAAACGTAAACTTAAAGTCAAAGGGCGAATAAAGAGACTAACTGTCTCAATTAAAACAAGTATAGGGCCTAGCGCTATAGGGCTACCCCCAGGAACTAGTGTAGATAAAAATAAGCCTGGGTTTATAGTTGCCTTCCTGAGAAGAGGAGCTAAGAAAAGAAAAATACCAACAGAGAATACAAGAGCAATTGCTGGAGTAAACCCAGAACCTAAAGGGGCAATTCCCGCTATATTCCCGTAGGCAAGTAGAAAAAACAAGACAAAGCTTACTTCTCCTAGCATTCTATTTTTTAGTCTAGGTAAAGCTTTACTTAATGCTACCTTTGGTGAGACAAGAGCTACTGAGAGAAGAACTACACCTCAAAAAAGAGTTCTTGACCTAAAATTACAATCTAGGGCTGAAAAAAGATCACACATCATCTTAGGGTGACATAAGCCTAGTAGAAGGCCGAAACTTCAAATATCCCTAAGGCTGAGTTACCTCTGTAAGCGAGTTACAATCGCTATATAACCAAAAAGTCAATATAAATAGTAAAAAAATTACTGTGGCCACAGGCAAGATTCCTGTTCACATCGCACACATCAGTGTGTCGTAGCGGAGACGCGGATATGCGGCTCGAATTGTTAACGCCAATGTTAATAGGATTAACATCGTCAAAATGCCTGATCTGAAAATTAGCGCCCCTATGATAGATATGAAAATAATTTGCGCATACTCTGCTAAGAATAAAATTGTGAAACCTCCGGCCCCATACTCAATATTAAAGCCACTTACAAGTTCTCTCTCCCCTTCTCTAAGGTCAAAAGGTGCTCGATTTGTTTCAGCCAATAGCACAACAAGGTAAAGAAGCATAGAAATAGGAAAAGCTAGTCCTCACGTTAATTCCTTATTTAAAAATAATCTTAAGCTGGAAGAACCAAAAAAGGGAGCAATTACAAGTAAAAAAAGAGCTACCTCATATCTTACTGTTTGAGCAAGAGATCGAACCCCTCCTAACGTTGCGTATTCTCTGTTTCTAGCCCACCCAGAAAGACAGACAGGAAACACCCCTAACCTTAAAATAAAAATAAAAAGTATAACTCCCAGTATAATTGATTTTCTAGTTATAGAGTCTATTAAGAGGGAGAATCCAACTAGGCTGAGAATTAGTCTTATGATGGGTGCTGAAAAATAAACTCATTTATTAGAGTTTTGGGGGGAAAACCCTTTTTTTGCTACTAACTTAGCTGCATCACCTAGGGGCTGCATCAACCCCGCTACTGAGACTTTATTTGGTCCTACTCGAGTTTGAGCATAACCTAAAAGTTTTCGCTCAAATAAAGTGTAAAAAGCTACAGCTAAAAGAACACATAAAATAACAATGACTTTATAGATACTTAAATACATATGAAAATAATTATAGCCCCGGTTAAAATAATACCTTTCGTTCAGTAATTCATTATTACCATACTAGTTGCCCTTCTCAAATATGAGATAGACTCTCCTGTTCGACTGATTTCTTCGAATGAGCCTGATTCAAACAGCTTTCTAGGGGCTCTTAAATAAAAATTAACTATCTGGTCCAGATAATTTTGCGCAGACATTCTTCAGGAAGGGGCAAATTTAAAAAAACAATAAACAAGAGGAACTAAAATTAAAATTCAAATAATTCTCAAGTGAAAGTTTACTCCAGAAAGTTCTGGGACAGCAGAAGGTGACCCTAATAAAACTAAAATACCCACAGAAAGGTGCGAAGCCAGTGATACCTTAAAAAGAGGGGGAATATCTCCTGTGGCTTTAGCTCCTGAAGTTCCTAGTACTCAGGTAGGTAAACGCCAGATATATACGCCTGATAAAGCACTTAATGAAAGAAGAAATAGTAATTCAGGAAATGCTCACACAGTCTGCACACCTAAAACAGCGTGCTTTCTATATCAGACACCCAAGCTTGGTAGTCTGGCCATTATAAATCCGTTTATGCATCAAAAAGTCTTTATGACTTTCCTGTTTAAGCCCCCTAAAGAGCGAACATCTTGCCCCCCTCCTGCTGTAGATAATACTCATCCGGCTAATAAAAATAGTAGCCTCTTAAATAGAGCATGGACACACAAATGAAAAAAGACAAGATCCCAGCAATTTAGACCTAGCCCATACATTATTAGTCCACAGTGTCTTAGAGTTGAATAAGCGATAGCTTTTTTTAAGTCAAACTCTATCACAGAACAATAAGCTCCAAGTAAAGCTGTGCAAGCCCCTAATGAAATTAAGGCAGAAGGAGTTTCCGACCCGTAAAAAATAGCTCGTATAAGCATATAAATACCGGCAGTTACAAGGGTTGATGAGTGAACTAAAGCTCTTACTGGAGTTGGGGCAGCCATTGCCAAGGGTAGCCAAGTCACAAAGGGAACTTGGGCTCTTTTTGTGGCTGCACCTATAACAAATATAAAAGGAGCTAACCCTATAAATATGTATAGGTTAGTAGATTGAAACCCTGCTCAAAATAAAACACCTAAGAGGAGAAACAAGTCCCCAATTCGTATGGTGGTAAAAGTATGTGCTCCAGACATATTTCCTTTATTGTTTTGGTACCATAAAATCAACCAAAAACTTGAGATACCTAAACCATCTCACCCCAGGAAAAATAGTCCGATATTTTCTCTAAAAATCAGGATTATTATAGAGAAAGCAAAAGAACCTAATACTATAAAAAACTGAGTATTAAGGACATCTGACCTAAGGTATCTAATAGAAAACACAAGAATAAACGTTGTTACTAGAAATAGTAAAGACACAAATCTTAGTCTAATAGGGTCAAGAATCACTCCTCAATCCCCGAAAACTCCAACAATTCTAGAGGAGCTCAAAATAACGTGTTTATTTGCCTGAGCTAATAACCTTAGTCCACACAGTCTTGTAATTGTAATAGATATAAATATAAACACCTATATAGCTTTTGCTTACATAGGGCAGTTTGCCCAAAAAAGTTAAATGACGTAACCCTTTAAATTAAACTTTAGTATCTTAACCACGAATCTAAGTCCAGCAGCCGCCCCCACTGTAGCAACGGCACATAGAAGAAAAATTGGTCAATAGGTTGCCCCGCCCTCTCTAAGAGTTAATAGCTCTATAATAACTAAAACGGTTGCTCCCTCAATAGAAATAATGGCAGCTAAAATCTGCTTAGAATATGAAAAAGACATTAAAAGAATTATAACTCCCGACCTTAGTATTATGAAATCCATTGCTTGTATATTTGCCCTCTATAGGGTGTCCAGCTTTACAAACCTGGCTTCTAACTAGGATTAGGGGACAACTCCGTGCTGGTTTGCTTTCTAGTATTCCTCTTACTTTAGGCCTAGTCGTAGGGCTTTTACTTTATATCCTAAATACTTTATTTGGTCCATCGGAAGGCACGGCGTCTAATAGGCCCTTTGAGTGTGGAATTGGGGCTATTGAATCTGGGCGATCTACTTTTTCAGTATATTTCTTTTACTTTACAGTTCTTTTCATCCTTTTTGATGTGGAGTTATGTTGTCTTATCCCTATTCTTCGAGCTAGTGATGGAAGAGTGTTTGCTTTTTTCTTAATTTTATTG
>JAUUEB010239158.1:0-13437 GCA_032362205.1 Clione limacina | reverse complement strand
CTCTACTCGAGGATACTCAGCCCGCTATTCTACTCAGTATTTACTCAAGAAAGCCACTACTCTACTCAAAAAGTAGCGGTGAATACTAAGTAGGAAAAAAACGATATTTCCTACTCTTCGTACAAAACTTATTCAAAATAAGTTTTAATTCGTTACACTGTACATAGATAATATATATTTGAAAAAAGAAAGCCACTCGTCTGGCCTAGCATCATTTAACGGAAATCATCGCTTCGGTAACAGTCGGAATTCCGATCATTCAGCAATGACCCAAAAGGCACATTTATTATCCTAAAGTAGAAAATGGAGGAGAATCGTTAGGCGTATGGCATTCAGTCCAATTCGTCTTTTTGCTATACAAAGAAATAAGAGCAGTCGTTCAACGAGGATACGTAAACACATTCTGTCCCGGTTCAGGAGTCCAGTATAACAACAAATCATGAGTACAATGCCTCGGAATTTTCATTAGAAAATTCCGAGGCATTGTACTCATGATTTGTTGCTATACTGGCGTCATGAATGAATGAAGTGAATGAAGTTTCAAGGAGATTATTGAACCATTAATTCTTGTCCTGATAGGAAACAGTTATATTCTCTAAAACATGTAAATTAGTAAGAGCATCTGAATACTTTAAAAATCTGAGCTAATAACATACTTAATTAGGAGTAACAACATTGTTTAACTGTACATTTTAGTACTCGATTCTGTAGTAAAGTATCAAACATAGTTCGGTGTAATGAAACTTTTTGACTGTAATTCATTTTCATCCCACTACCCTTATCTGCTAGAGTAGTGACTCAGTGGTTATTCTTCCTATCACTGATAATACATTAAGTACTTACTTTAAATATTTTGAGTACTCAGTATTCTACTCTTTGTATTCTACTCGAGTATTTGAGTAGTGGACAAATTTGAGTACTCAATACTCTACTCTAGTAGTTGAACCCAATACTCTACTCTACTTGAGTACTGAACAAAATTTGACTACTCTACTCTACTCGAGTACTGAAAATTTGTGAATACTCTACTCTACTTGAGTACTGACGAAGTCAGTACTTTTGCTATCATTGGTCAGACGACATTGACTACCAAATGATACTTATAACAGATACGTCAAGGTTATTGGATGAGTCTCCTCTCAAACAATAAGACAAGGGGTGCGTTTATGGAATAAACCAGCTGTAACTAGTTATCAGAGTTAATCATTCACCCACATGGGATAAAATGACTATTGTTTCAGGAAAGTGTCCAATACGCTTAAGTTTTAAAAGAACGGTAAAGTTAAGGTTAAAACTCGGCCGAGTAAAAACTGAAAAGCACATAGTGAGTGCCGTAAAAAGTACCCCCGCGCTAATTTCTTTGAAAATGCCAAGAATAGTCTAAGACTCTCACATAATAAACTAAACAAAGCGAAATATTTTACTATTAAATATTCTGTAAGGTTTTCAACGCTTCCACTAACATATAGCAGGTTATATCGGCGATGTTTGCTTACTTGTGCACATGAGTGAATCAGGAGTCGTTGACAGAAACAAACGCTTTCTTTAACACGGAAAAAAAATTGGTTTATTAAAAACAAAAAAGATTATTTTGCTATGTATTAAAATTCATCGTTGATTACAATTTCTATGTTAAAACGACTCTACTGACCGTGTGTGCATTTCTACATGAATTACAATAGCATGTTAAACTTGTGATGTTCAGAATACTATTTTGCCGATTACGAACATTTGTAAATATGGTCACGGATGTAGACAATGAAATTGTATTCATGGTTATCTTAAGTTAATGCTATGTATTGATTACTAGCTGAGTAATCGATTATCATAGTCTTGAAACCCCACTTTCTTTTTAATCTAATCATGCCTACGAGTATTGAAATACAAAAACATTTTTAAAACAGTTTAATAAACAAGAAAACATTAAACTTAATTTGCCTTCATAGACGACCGAACTCAATCGATAATCATTATATACAGTTATGTTTACTGTAGTTTAGCTTATCCTACATCCACATCTATAACACTATCGAGAAATCCGTGACTAAAATTGGAATGTCTTGTGGTCAACCGATTCTTTCTTGTACCCGTCGGATGGCCTACACGAGTTTGATATCGAAGAATTAATATCGATCAAGTTTTAACGAGATCGATATTCATCCATCGATATCAAACGAGTGTGGCATACATTTTGTACAGACACTCAGCCAGGAAGTATTCATTTTATTCCACTTGGCAAAACCTGCGTTAAATACATTAAAAGCAAACTAACAAACACAAAAATACGACTGTAACAATTTCTATGAACGACCTACCTTGTGAAGTTTGATATTCACAAATGTCTTACAACTCGCAAATCAGGAGCACCAACAGCCCTCACAAAAACGTTTTACCAACGCGGTCTCACCGCCTTGTTGTCCCGCCCTACATAGTGTTTTAAGCCTCGTCGTCCTAGTGTTTTACGTTAATCCCATTATTTATTGGAGAAGTTTCGTTTATTGCTTATATTTATTGCATGGACGTTTCCTTTGGTATGATCATACAGAATATGGAATAAACAAACATTCGGTATTTACTAAGCTCAAATAATAAACTGTTGCAGACTTTAAGATGAATTGGGCATAGTTAAAAATAGTTTTGTTTGAAACCAGCTAGGTAACTTATCATCATTTTTTTGAACACGCATCTTTTATATTGGAGAATCGGCTACGATTCAAAATATTGAACATATTAACAACAAACCCCTACTCCTACACATTTCATCGTTGCGTCGTTATGAATACATTACTTTTACTTAGATTAAAACTTTCTCCTTCCTCAGACCTCAAAAACAAAAGATTTAGCCTAAATAAGTAAAGGATAAAATGCTTGATCGTCACAAGAGAACCTATGATTTGTTTATCATAATTTGATCCAGCTGAGATTCTAAGATTATTCTATTTTATCTTCGACAATGTCACAATAACGTTCATTTTGAAATCACATCAAGGCCACTGATGAAAGATAAATATGCCATGGATACAGAAAAGATTGTGAAAGACGGTAATTTAAGGCTGTAATTTAATCTGAATTTGACTCAAGGGCATTACGGTACTCGTTTTTGGAAAGGCTAATGAATTCTAAATAAGCTTCAAAGTCTTCACGAAAGTTGTTAACTTAACGCCTGTTAGTCTTGAAATAAAACAACATGTAATATGATTTTTTTCAATGATATATGGTAAACCAATCTTTTAACAAGACATTACTGTGAATATGATATTCTCTTCTTTTGCCAGTCAAATTATACAATATTTGCATTGTTTCATTTGAGTAAGCTAAACATATGATGCAATCGTCAATATTACAATATATAACAATATACACTGAATTGTATGTATGCTTGCTTGCTTGCTTGCTTGTGTAATGATTTCCTAAAAAAGTTCCTCAATGGATTTTGTTGATTTTTAACACTGAGTGCTTTTGGTGTAATTTGGTACATCCTATGATTTGTATGTTTGTCTAAGTAGTTTCCTTTGTATATAGTTCAATGGACTTTAAGTCGCCATCTTACGTATTGTTCTGTTTATTTCCGTTCATGAAGTGCACTCCGAGAATTTCCCAGTGGTACGCGTGATATTGGAATGAAACTAGTCGGTTTAGCATGGAAGTTGTTATACGCATCGCCACTTTGGGTTTTGATTATCCTTTTGACAGAATGCAGGATCGTATCCAGACTTTTCAGACGCGAAGCGCCTGAGTTTTGGCACAGGGGTCGTTTTTAATAGTATTTATGCATTGGGAATAGTATGGTGAAATTGGTCTTTTAATAATTTGTTGATCTTTTTCTTCTGTTAAGCTAATTTTTAGAAAAAGTCGGAAATAACCCGGCCCGACAAAGTGGCTAGTAAATAATAATATGAATGATCATGTTGAAAAATGCTTAGAAGGTCAAAGCAATCAATCAGGATTCAGGATTGAATACTTAGCCGCAAAAACGTAAGAAGATAGTAAAAATCAATGTCTGCTATTATTCAAAAGTCATTATGGTGTTCAGTTAAGCTATAGTTGTTAAAGACAGATAAGTCAGAGTAATGATACATTAAATAGGTCAATAGTAAAATACCATCAATTTAGTAACTTATTGTCAGATTGATTACTACGACGCCTAAACAAAACGGTGAATTGTATCACAGAGTGTCTTTTATTCATTTGTATTTATAAAACTATCGATTATGCACAGCAAATGAAGATTGGAGAAGCTATGCAGTTCTTGACACAGGACACAAAGAGTGGGGGGAAAAGTAGAAGTAAGGGAAGGGACGTATAAGAGGAGGACAGTGAAACAGAGGGGGAGGGGGACGTTAATAGTTTGAGATAAGTGAAGACGTGTGCAAATAGGAAGCAAACAAGAAAAACGATGCAACAATAGAATAAAAAGGGTATGAAGATGTTTAAAATCAAACGAAATAAGAAAGGGCAGAAACGAAGCGATATGACTAATAATTAGGAAAAACACAAAAAGCTGAGAAAAAGGAATGGATGAAAATACATTTGTCATGTTGATTAATCAAATAGAACAGACACCAAGAGGACCAGGTTGAAACAAGTATAACTTTTAATGAAAAAAATGGTAACACGAACTGAACAAGTGTGTGCATTATCTAAATTGTTAAGATACCTAGGCTGGTCGTATTTTGAAAATGGACTATGATGCTATGCTGTTGTAAGAAGACGTTTTGAGTTTTGAATTTTACCCACATAATCGAAACAATGTATTTTAAACAACATCGTATTAAGCCCGTCGTCTTTAACCACTAACATAACATTACCATGCAGCATGTATACAAAATTGAACATCTATATGGTAATCCATTAAGAAAGTAAAAGAAAAAAAACGATCTAGATATGAAAAGGCTACACCTTGAATATGATTGTAAGTATGTGGTCCAACGGTCCGGCACGTCGTTCAGATCCCCCTCAAAATATATCATATCCAAGATGAAACACTCACACATTATATACAGTGGATTCTAATTTGGTTCATTTTGGGCGATAGTCTAGAGGTGAGCGTACTCGACTCTCACCTGAGACGTAGTGGGTTCGAGCCCTCGCGTCGCCACTTGTTATTTTAGGTGATAACTTGGGAAAGTATTATCCCCCTATTTCCCAACGGGACATAAAAACACTTCGGAGAAAAACATTATTTAAAAAAAGAGTAAACAACTACCTGGAACAAATTTAAAGTTAGATAGAATAGCAATGGAATATACTACATCTATGAAACTGTTCGTTTTAGCAATGCAAGTGCTTTTAAAAGCTGCAGAATATCACACCGGTTGACCTCACTTTACTCGTTGACCTCTCAGTGGTGCGAAATTCCTAGACACAACAACTCAGTCAAAGCTCATGAGTTGTCGTTCTAAATCGAGACTTTGAATTAGGGTAGGCTACAGACTAGACATACACGTATTGTCACAACAAGACAAGATGTTACTTGTTGGTGATGTAGACATGGTAATGGCGTGTTTGTGTGGTTGTTAAGACTGATCGACACTGCCAAGTCCGTCAGCGGCAGAATAGAATCTAAAAGTTGGGTGCTTTCTGTGTATATAGATACAGTACAATAAATATATCATACGCCAGACTTTTATGACTTACAAAATGCATTAGAGCAGGACACTTGTAACAGTAACCAAAATAGTTAACATTTCATAAAATAACAGCAACAGTAACAATATAAAAATATAACACTGCATGTACATTTATTAAGTTATTCATGAAAATATTCAGGCAGATATCCAAGAAAAGGTATACAACATTCTATATACTAAATAATCATATGCTAAAGCTTGACAATGATTGACAATAATTTGTATTTGGCGACATTTGACAGTATAGCCGTATCGTGAAAAGGATAGTACATGGCAATAGTTTCTGGGAGCATATAACAAAATACACAAACAAATTAGTACATCGTAATAAGTTGCAAATTGACTAATTGAGTATTTCAACCGTATTTGTGTGATTAACTCTATGTTTGATTGTTTCATTTGAATGTGTGTTCCTTTCTGATTCTCTTAATGTTCATGTTCTTCATATGCATGAGTATGTATAAATAAATTGTCACTTTAAATCAATCAGCGTAACAAATAATAAAAGCTCCGATTTTGCAGTCAATAAGTTCGTTATGGTGGTATCTAACTAAACAAAGTATCATTAGAATTATCATGTTATTATATGTACAGATGTAAATGTTTCATGGCATTAAGAGATTCGTAGCGTAAGTAAATGTTGTGTATGCATTTTGGAAAAGTAAGAATTCAAATGATGGTAACATGCAATTTTAATTGTGTTTTGTGTCCTCTTTTTAATTTTATGGTTGATGAGGATTTGTTAATAAATATGTTGTTTTATTGTTTCTACTTTGGTGGCGTGGAAGCTGCTGTAGTTGCCAAAGCGGGCAGTCCAGTCGGAATCCCGAAACCGCAACGCTATCTGGTGACAGCTGTGAATGACACTATAAGACACATTAAGATAACTGTGTACTGCATGCTCCTTGGCCACCGCAAAATGTGAAAGAATGACCCAGGACTCTTAGGGTAACCTAGACATCTATAACATGTAACAATTCCTTTTCCTAGACAAAAACAAACCAAATAAAAACCATTCAAATCAGAAAACAGGATTTGTTATCAAATGAATTTACATACAACATAGACACATGTTTCTAATCAATTAGGAATAATTGCCTGTTAAGCGTTATCTACCTGTAGATACAAGATATGACTTCTGAATATTTTCATGAGACGAATGTTGAAGTTATATTTTAATATATCCATGTAGAACATCTTTCAGCAAGAATATAATACAATGTTCTGTCAATAATTTACATTTCGTTGTTTAATGTTTTCTTGAAAATACAGAACACGAAGTCAACTTGATGTAGGTTGATTTTAAAAGAAAGTTATGACATTTTGAGCAAATGTTGCTAAAATAAATAAATATTGGATATATACATGGTAGCCGTGATTTTTACATTTAAAATATTAACATATAAATGTACACCGTGTGACCTTTCAGGAGCAGTAAGTCAGTGATAGCAACACTTTGTCTGTCAGACAGTCGGGAATAAATGGTCTCACCAAATGCCTTAGGTAGGGAAAATCCCAGTGGGCCGACTATTGGGATCGTATAGAGCTAATTAGAGATGATTATACTAAGACTGTGTCCTAACCTTTTTTCAGAACTGTCGCATTTTGTGATTTATGTTATACCAGCTTTTCCTAAACCCAATTAGGATGCATCGAATTGGATTATGCCATAAGGACCCTTTGATCATAGGAAAACCAGAGACTTTCATTATTTTAATCTTTTTAACGCATTCTTTTGTATCTTTAACAAATAGTAGCTTAATCAAAGACCAAATACAAGTTTGAAAAAATAATGGTTATCAATTAAATAGATGCGTGTTTTTAAGACTTCCGTTCACCAGAAATTTGAAAATAAGTCAAAGTGTATATCATAAATTGTTATTCTGTTTGACTCATTATTGATCGCTGAACTACATCATACATAATACCCAAATATTCTCTGAGAAGTTTTTAATCAGATGACCAATGCAATAAAGGGTCACAAAACAAAAAAAGGAAACGCACATAATTACATGTCTTAATAAAAGATCAGTCTAGTTTGCTCTAGTACAATCTAAGCAAAACAAACTATAACTTGATAATGACGGATTTGTTAATCATAAGGGAAAAGAGAAAAAAGCATGTCTTGGACCAATCTATTTTCATTCAATTGTTAATGAAAATGACTTTAAGTTTACTTTAAGTATAAGATAGAGTGACAAAACAGAAATAAATAACTTCTGAATATAAACGATAAACACACCATGTCTCTCACTCACTATTAATTTCATGATTTTAACACAATAATCCATTTCATCATCAGTGTGTAAGAGCTATATGACCTATTTTCGCTTTCTAGGCATTACGTCAAAAAAGAACTCCGCTCGGAGAAAGTTCTGTGAAAGAAACTAATTTAAAAAACCTGGAAATGATAGCTATCTTCTACTTCTTTTTCAGTTGTATCTAAACGTATTTCATTAGATATCGGAGTATTTAAGTAATTCAATAAATAAATAGTGAATACTGGCTGGCTGACTTTATCTAACCTATTTATGGCAAACAAGTTAGATAACGATGAATGAATATTCATGCATCGATATCTAACGAGTTTGCCATTAATTGGATAGATAAAGTCAGCCAGCTAGTATTCATTTTATTCCACTTGACATATCTCATTAAATTTGAGTGGTCTTTCTCAAATTAACAACAGTAAGTACGTTCTAAAAATAATAAGCAAACAAAGGAAGTAAGGAGTATCCTTTACAATATCCGTATTTCGGCACCCGATTACAATAGGTTTGTCTTACTCAAAACTTCCTGTGAACAATTGGTGTGCAAACAAAGTAGTCGAAGTGAGAATGACCTTTGGGAATTTCCTATTAATTGATGAAACCTTTTCAGCACCATATGCCAATATATATTATTTATACTTCCGATCAATAAACTTTATATCGCCAATAATTACTGTTAGGGGGTTCCCTCTATTTAATCCATTCAGCTTGTGGAATAAACAGTGTTATTAAATGTCGATAAAAACCACTGACTTTGTTATTAGTTTCGCGGAAGTAACCGATCGCCATTTGTGTCATGTCTAAAAATCGTTTTTCCACACTGAAAAAGAGTGCATACTTACTTGAATAAAACGGTCTGAACAACAATCACATTAACTAGTGAGTAACAATATAGTCTCAGGGTGATATGTATGATATTCATAATCTTCGCCTTTTATTCACTGATGACAGAAATTAGCAATAATCATCCATGTCACCCCTCGTCTCTATTTTCACTTACTAGTAAATGCCTAAGTTGTGATAAGAACATTTTTACACCGGAATCGTAATGTGATTATATGCTAAAATTGAATATTGTATCTTTCTTATCATTCAGTCTAATGGTCACAGTCACCAGATAACCAGCGACGTTAACGTCACTATCCTCACGATCACGAAACAATTATACTAAAAGTAGGGCATGTATCCAGGAAATAACAAGAAAGCTCGTAATTCTACTTATGTTGTGGGATGCTGTAATATGCTGTATGGCAATTTAATAACGGATTGTCTGCGTCCTGTTCTCACAGCAGAACTAGAATGAGTTAAAGAGAGTTGTCAAGAGCTATAGCCTCTAGCCAAAGCTTTTCAAGTGTCAGGCGGGTATGTCACACAATACATATTTCACGTAAACGGAAATAACCCATCGCTGCATGAATACTTAAGTTGTTTGATAATTGAATAACACAACTCCACTTGGAAGATATACAAATTGTACTGGGATGATAACATACAAGGATCATGTTTTTATCTTGAATTTTTTCAAATGCATAACGTCGTTAGAGCTTGTTTAATGTATTTGCATAACTATATACTTGTATAATGAAAATAAGCTTGATTTTTACATTCATCGTTTAAAAAAAAGTATTTGTAAAAGAAAAAAATATGAATTTACTAAGTTAGTATACTGCAGAATCCCTTTCTTCCATAACTGATTAATAACTGAGCCTACTAATCGCGATTTTATGTACATAAGGAGAGACTATACAAGGTTTTTACTACAATTTAAATTGAACAATTTTTGAGGCATGACAATACTTTTACGTTACGTTTTCTATGCCGAGTATGCTTTCACCGTCTGTCTTCAGACCAATTTAGATCCCACCAACGCCTCTGGACTGTTGCAAAACATATATCGGGTGTTCAAAGAAAAGTAACCGTTATCAGCGGTATCGTAACTCAATACAAAATTACAGCTAGAGACTTAATATTTTGTACACAGATGCTTTATGATGTCAAATTTGGTCATTTAAAATTAGTGCAAATATTTTTATTATTTATGTTTGTTTTTCCCCCTGAAATACAATGATATGGCTGTTTTGGGTCAACATATTTTGTTTCGTTGCTGCGGTCATACTTGTGACTATATTTAGCAATTAATTCATATGACCAAATTGTACACCATAAAGCATCTGTGTAAAAAATATTATGTCCGTAGCTGTTATATTTCTTGACTTAACATACCAATGATTACGGTTACTTTTTTATTGAATACCCTATATATCATTTGAATCGTGATACATTGAATACATAGTAAATACTTTCTGGTTAATCTACCCAATTTATGACACACGAGTTTGATATCGAAGAATGAATATCGATCGAGTTTTAACGAGATCGATATTCATCCATCGATATCAAACGAGTCCCAATGAAAACTATTCTAAATCAGGAGAACCCACTCCCCCTATTAATAGATTTTGAATTTTTAGCTTTTTAGAAACAAAAACTTCATAAAGCGGACGTTATAAATATTTTTTTGGTTTTTTTCTTTTTCAAAATCAGGAATTTCACAATACCATAAGCAATTTAATTGATAGTAATCAAACTTAAGTACAACTCGAATGTGAGTTCGGGACCTTAACAACAAGAACAAAATCAATGCTGCAGAAATGATTCCGACGTCTTCTAGTAGAACATAAAATAAGAACGTTCCTAAGAAACTGTGAAACGGTATTTGCTTATATAAATAGGTAAAAGAATATTATAACATGTTGGTCATACGCTATGTAACACAAATGTTTACTGTCCTGCAGGGGGGAATTGAGGCTAAAAGAGAAAGTGGAAGACCACCAACGTCAAACATTTACAACATCACCGAAGCCAGCAGGCAATGTGTTCAAAAAATGACAACAATCATTGGCAGAAGAGACAGACGGCGATCACTTGAGATTTAGGTAGGAGTTCTTGCTGACGCTAGCTGTAACGGAGACAGGAAACATATAACAAAGAAGATGGGTCTGTAACTGAAAAGGACCTACAAATGTTGATTTTCTGACCATTTTTTTCCCAATAACGCAGTACTCGCGTATGGTAGTAATACGTTTTTTCTTAAACATTTATTTTTGAGGTTGACAAAGACGAAGCACGGCCATTTCTAAACGTCTATTTATCACCAGGTCCAGGACAAATACATCCTATAACTCTATAAGAACTGTTAATTGACTAATCGATTACTGTTCTGTTTTTTAATAAGACGCTGACTGATAAATTCCCCCCTGGGAAAAGAGAGGGAAAAGTCCTTACAAATTAGCTAAAATGGTGTACATAGTGTGCTTGCAAGCCGTCTTTATGTTTATTGTAAAGGTTTGGTGAAGGATGGTCTTTACGAGCATATTTGGGATATTACGATTCTAGCTAAGTGGGATAAATTATCCAATAAGATTTTTGGGTTTTGTAAAGGGAGGTATGCAGTAGTGGTTACATTAAATGAATGGGTGCGCCGCCTTTTATTTCGAAATTATTGCGGAAACATCATGAATATGTTATAAGCTGGAAGTCTAGCAAGAAAGATTGGTCATTCAACCACCTGGGACGATTAAACGGGGACAAAAAAATCAACAATATTTCGGCAAAATTGGCTTCAACAGGTCAAACAAAAACAAAACTAAAGAAAAATGATTCAAAAAATAATAAATAATAATGCAAAAAGCACTTAGCCTGGAATTGGTCCGTGAAAGTAAAGGAACAGGAAGTGCGTACAAAACATTGTCTTAGATATTAGAACAAGAAACAAAGAAATATATAGGGTGTGGGGGAACCTCTAGTAAAGAAGGAGGGGGGGGGGTGATAGGGGTGCATTCATTGAAAATGCAATAAAGGTTTGTTGTTATAGTATCATTTATCGACATAAGTCAGTGATATTTTTCGTAATACAAGAAGGGTTTACCCGGGATATTGTATTTGGGCTTTGATTTTCATCATAAGAATCATAAATTTAAGTCTTTGTCATCAGCGCTCTGCCATGTCAAATGGCACAGGTTCAAAGTATCTGTTTCATATTTTGACGGCTTTTATAGTGAAATGTTTACCCACAATTCTCTTTTGAACTTTGTTTAAGGCTTAATCTGTATAAGGGCGTAAAGATGAAGGTTGACCATTGACCGGTCATGTGTCTTAATTTGCTCCCTAAACCGCCTTTTGGGTACCAAGCATTAACATTTTACTTTTCTTATTATTGAGTTGTTTTGTTTTTGCTCTGACGATTTAAAAACCTATACAAATAGAATACACGTCTGCAAATCATGACAGGCAATTCTAGAAAATTGATGTCAATGTGAACAAATGAAGCTTGGGGCAAAACGCGTATAATACGTTCATTTTTAAAGGGTTTATAATAAGTTAAAATGTCTTGTCCCTTTTGCTCATACATTTGTTGATGAAATTAACAACCCTGGAGGCAAACATAGCCATCCATGTGACTGATGTGACATTTTCAAGTTCAATGAACAGACACTTCTAGAAACTTTTGAAGCTTTGTAAAGAATAGCAACGAAGTCGATCGACCATGTTATTAAAGAAAATTTAATCTATTTGAGAAAAAGTGTAACGACGCTTCACTACATATTTTATTGGAATAAATAGTCGTAAGTATTCTAATAGACTGGGGGCTTTAAGAGTAATTCGATCTAACACTTTTTTGCTAGTTTCCGGGAGAATGGCATTCACGCAATTAGTTTAAAAATACGATTATTATTGCATGACTGACTTTTTAAGTGTGTTTGGGTGTTTGATTACAAAGTGATATAAGTCGAAGTTTTGACTAAATCCATAAGTTACTATAGTATGTTGTTTTAGAGATACCGGGAAGTTTTGTTAAATATTTAGTGTAAAATTGAACATTTTTGATGTTTTAAATTATTATTCTAAGCAGTATTACTATATATTATATTGGTCATCTTTTCAAGAGCGCAATTTACTCATTTAAGAAAATGGAATAACTTAACGAGTTAAATACAGCATGTATATGACGTTTACAGTATCAACGCCGGAGAGTAAGGTTTCCATTCAAGAGACTGGTTATACATAAATATGCACATTTATTTTGCTCATTCCAATGTCTTTCATGCTTACGCAATGTGCTTTGCAATATAATGTCACCCTAACACGCACAACATACACATACATGTAAAGTATACAAGGCATGAACCAGTTAAACGATCAACCTCAGTTAACATACAAAGACCAGAACTGCCTATAGTTACCAACTTGTTTTTTATGGACCAACGCCATCATGTGTTTTGATTCATTCTTTTGTAGACCATTTCGATTATATTTCCATCTTTAAATGAAACACTTAAATGCAAACTTGGTCATCTAATTTCTTGTCCTGGTCAACAAGGGTATGGGTACATCCATTGAATTCAATATTGTCGTCAAGCTGCAATTGCATGAGAACAGATACCACCATACCTAGATATATTCAGTGTTGTGGTCGGGTAGAGTAGCCACCTACCCGGGTAGCGAAAAATCTACCCGGGTAGCCACCCCACCCCACC
>JAUUEB010238937.1:0-13442 GCA_032362205.1 Clione limacina | reverse complement strand
AATGCACAAAGTGTCCACAATGATAGACAGACTGAACAGAGTCAGTCTTGTCCTTTATGTAGAAAGTAGAAATGATGTTCATTTTTTTAATGTTTTTTCAGTAATATATAACACAAATAAATTATCTTAAGATTGGCGGAAAATTTTCCTTTTTGTAATTTGATTGACGGGGAAAAATGCATTTTTTCCAGGCCTGCAGACTGGTTTACAGACTCTTTTTTGCTTCCTTGATGGTGACCTCAGTCAGTCCTCAAAATGCTCACTTATATTTATTAAGAAGATATGATCTTTTTTATAATCCTGTTTGAATGGCACCTTTTTCGACTATCTTTCTTCGATTTCCAACAACCGAGGGATCTTTATGTGCGCAACTTGCACACAGAACGAAAGTTTTCTAAGCAGTTGCTAATAGAACTAAGTGCTAGATCCTGCCAACAAGTTAGGATATTGTGGTACATGTGTCACTGAATGAAACATATTTCGCATGTGTGTAAGCACCGTCATCACTTACCACTATGGCAACGTTTCACATGTGTTCAAGAATAAAAACGTTTCTTATTTAGGACCACCAAATTTTCAGTCCAGATCCCTAAAGACGATAAATCGACTATAAATAGGTTTTGTTCATTTACTTCGAAGGTAATGATGAGACGAATGTGTTCATACCAATGATATAATCAAGCGTTATATGAATATCCAAATATAGTGATTACAATGAAACAATGCCGAATAATAAGGGACTACACTGAAGCTGGAGTTGGCAATTTGAAACAAACAGGGAGACAAATTCATTTACGTTATTATATTTCTAATCTATTGTAGACATATTCATATGCAGGCACGTAGCCAGGGGGACATGGGGGAAATGGACATTTGAGATCCAAAATGCTCTAAATTTGCACAATCTTTAAGCAATCTCAAAAATGTCGATCTTTGATAATATGCTCTTAATTGCTCTAAATTTGCATAATTTTAAACCAATCTCAAAAATTGTATGTGTATATCTCTATTATTTTTAACTCTATTAAATGTTGAAAAGTGATTGGTACTTTATCGGACCCCTGTATAATAATATTTTATCAAAAGATGGTTCATGAAACGTTGTGTATATGTAATCCAAGATTGAAAGATTGATCATGTTTTTGTTCATAATGAGAATGGTTATGAAATGTAGTTGGTACGACTAATGTGTGCATGTGTAGGGAAACCAGTGCACAATTCACTTTTAAAATAAAGTTTAGTTTGTCATTTTTAGCATCACTTTTATTTCATTGATATCGTTCAATCAGATACTGCGGTTTGAAGTTCCGCAGCTCTCCTCTATTAACTAAGGTTCGATTCTATTATACCTTTAATTATTTCTGAATAACACAAAATAATTAGATATTAAAACATGTGTATTCCAAAGGAAATAAAGGAAGAAAACACCTCACTACAATTGTTCCCACACCCTTCCCTTGGGGCGTGTCGTTAGATGAGTGATATGATTCTGGTCTTCCTGTTTTTTTCCAAAACGCCCTAGAGGAAGGGTGTGGACACACTTGAAGTAAGTTGAAACGGTGTAACCTCTTTATATAACCGCTCGGTTCTTACTCGATCGAAGGTCTACAACTAAATGCAGACAAAACAAAACTGTTTTTCTTTTACAGTTGAAATATTCATACAAGGCGTTTATTGTTTCAGAAACATAAAACAATTTGTCATAAAGATTATTTGCCACGCCAGTATGGCACAATGCACCCTCTTAACCATTGGGCTAATGAAAGAAGAATGTTTTATAATAGGTTTAGACAAAAGCTATTCCAACTAGACAGGCCATTTTTGCATGCGGTCTTAATAAGCTATTATATCAAAACGAAGGAGTTTAGGGAAAAGGTACAAAAATATATTTTATTATGATATTGGATCTGGTGTGGTGAATTTAAGGAACACATGCATGGTAAAAAATGATTGGGGCTAAAAATGGTAAACAGGCTAAAGTCGCTTTAGTACGACAACATGAGATTAATTTAGGGGAAATTTGCCACTTTATTCTTCTCTAGGATTTAAATAGAGCAAACGTTGTATTGTAAATTTAAATATATATATACAATGTAGTGTGGCTAACGTCATCACTCCTTTTGGGGACGTATTTTATTGACTTGAAGAAGATATTGTCACAAAAAAGACTACAAGTACGAACGTTATGCAATGCACATTTTGTACTCTTTATGTCATTAAATTATCGTTCTTATGCTTGGTGCCTTTGTACTGCAAAGCTGAGACGCACACTATCTGTATAACCTAGTTTTTGTATTGTAATTAAGGAATTGTGAAAGGGATCCTGTAATCGCTGCAGGGGCCATCATGTTTCAATCGATTGAGGATCAATAATCAAATAGTTGTTAGCATCAATTCCTTTGCAAAAACAGTTCCATCTGCAGTCAGACATTTCCTTGGTAATCGATGGTCTTAATTTGAGAGAACTTGGAGAACTTTGCTTTAAAAAATCAATAAGAACCTTATTTGTTACGTTTGAAAACGTAATTGAGTTCACGTCCCGTTGTTGGAGGCCCGAAAAGAAATTACAAAGTTTGTAGTACTACGACATTGACAGTTATTTGTTTATTGTTCTTGTTTAATTCGTTCGTTGCAAACTTGGACGAAGTCAACATGATTGAGAGCAACCAAATATCTGAAGTAGCTCTATTATCTATTGGCAAGTCTTTATTGAATTATAGCGTGGTAGAGCTGACTTACCAGCCTAATTGCACCGCTTTGACTTTAGGTTGGACTCATATGTTTTCTGTATGCTAGAATCCCGATTGCTTTGCTCTCTCAATTCGTTTTTTTGGTTGCTACGCAATCTTCCTGCAATTTTATCACCACACTTATTTAAAAAAGGCAGAAAAGAAGTCAAAATGTTTACCCAAAAAACATTTAAAAGGCGCAAAAAAGTGCACGAAAAAACGTTGCGAAAAAAACGGGTGAAAAATATTGCGAAAAAAAGTACGAAAGAAGTTGCGAAAATATTAAATATCGAAAATAAAATGGTGTGAAAAAAAGTTGCGAAAAATAAATTGTTGTGCAAAATAAATGATTGCGAAAATTAAAAAGGTTCGAAAATAAATAGTTGAGAAACTAATCTTCACTCTAACTCTAACCCCTAACTCCATAACCCTACGATCGAGTCTTGCAGCAAGGAAACACAATTGACGTGGTCTCCTTTTATTAGTTTTAATGCCCAATACAAACAATAACTTTATACCAATAACCCCTCCCCCATTTGATAACCCTAAATACGACCCTGCTTTCTACCGCCGTGTACATACTGAACAAATTAGACTTGCAAGTTCATTTGTAAAGTTAAATATGAAGCTTGTTTTCGCCCTCGTTGTCTCGTGAATGACGCGTCATTTGTTTTTTTTAGCTCGCGACAGACTCACAGGGCACAGAGATATCCGTTGAAAGCAAGGCAACGCATGGCTTTAAAAAGAAGTCTTACACACCTCAGGCCATACCTATAACTTTGTCATTTTTTTCCTTTCCGTATAAATGACACACTTTTATGATAGTCCTCTGGCTAAACTAGGCACGTAGCAGGGTTTTACAATGGGGGGGGGAGGGACAACCCTGAATATTATCAAATCAATCACCGCAAAGCAGTCGACATATTTGATATTAATTAAAAGTTGTGCCAATTTATAGCATTTGGGATCTTAAACGGGAGCGGAGGTTATCCTTCATGTCCCCTGGCTACGCGCCTGGGCTAAACCTTTCCGTGACCACCCGAGATACCCTTAGTCACCCTAAAGACTCTTATAAAAAAATATCCCAATTAAACAAAATTTGTTGTTACTTTTGTATAATCCTGGCGCTTTTCAAGAAAATCAAGTTTGAAATTGAATCCAAGTTTAAAAATCAATTTAAATTTTCAACACAATGTACACGCCATATATATATTATCAAATCTCAATAGAATATCACTAAATGTAAGAGATTGTGAAAAACGCCAATTTAATCGATAACTCAAATAGTGGCGGTATCAGCATCAAATAAAGAGATGCTTGGGTAAAGAAAGTTACGTTTTTCATAATAAAGCTCATTCTTTAGATCATAGAACCAATATTTTTCCACTTATCGACCCATCATAGAAATAATGCTTTGCCAATTTTAAAAAATGTAATGAGCAATTTTTACTAACGATAATATTGTAAATGGTATCTAGAAAACTGTTAAACATTATCATTTTCTAAGGTCAAACGATGATTGTGAGTTTGAGGCCATTTCACTTTGAACTCAGCTTGAATGAACATTCATAATATCTAATAATCCTTTGACTGGGAAGTTTTTATGAAATAAATGATGAAGCAAATCACTCTACATATTCTGATTGCTGATATCCCAAATCTTTTAAAATGTGAGGGTGCTTTTGTATTCACCCCATATCCTAAAAGAATTCAGATTCGAAGTGAGGCCAAGGGTAAAAAACAACTTTTTTACAACAAGTAAAATTATGAATAGTTAGAGAGGTCGAGAGTTTGAGGCTATTTTGTCATATTTTAGTTTATTTACCAAATTTTGCTAGGTGTGACACCAACATATGGAATGTGATTTTGACGAAGGACGACGCAACTCAAACAATTTTACGTGCTGTCACAAAGAATATGTTAGGTGTAGTATTATTCATACATCCTACCCAGTCATAGATAATTTTGAATTGACTCGTACAGTTAGCATGCAAGTAAGTACTCACTCATGAAACACAGTGATTTAAACCCATAACATACATTTACACTAATTGGCGTAAATATAGACTTGGTCAAATAAAATATAATTTTAAGCGTTTTTAATTTTTTTTAGGAATGCCGCTAAGAAATAATGACAAACTAGCTCACACAGAGGTAACGTGAGCAAGTACCCACTCACAAAATGACGTTTTATTTTACATGTATATTTAATGTTATTCGACTATAATCATCGAAAAGCTAATTAAATCATATATCTTATTACTCTAAATGATACTTTCTAACTATTTAGACATAAATAATGAATCAATTAAAAAAGGGGAAAAATACCATTAGATTTTAGTTTGAATAACTACATTTCATGAGTGAGTACTCACTTTCATGATCTATGTACGAGTCACTTAAATATGAATTTCTTGCTAAAAAATAAAAATAAAATATGAGAATACACTCTTAGGAACCTTAAAATACAAGGTTTGATAAAACGTTGCTAAATATTACATGAACATTATCAGCGCTTTAAAAGTTTGTGAGTTTAAACAACTGCACTTCATGAGTAAGTACTCACTTGCATGACCCCTGACCTGTACAGTAAAAATATTTGGTTAAGGCAATATACAAGATGTTTTCTTATTACCACCAGATAAAAGCGTATCGGCTGACAGGCATCTCGCCCTGACCGTACTCATGACTTAAAGTTATAAGAGTTTCTCCCACTTTGATAATTATTTCAAATTGCTCCGTTATTATCTTTTTTAATTTCCTAATTTTGAAACCCCCTATACCACCACAATATTCGTTTTCATAAATTGCCATAAAATGACGTCACAGAATATTGAAAATACCATAAAATAGAGACGCTTTTCGAGACAAATAATGCAGTAAAGGAAATATTTGATGACAGCTGAGTTTTGAAGGGTTAGATGTTTGAAAGGTAATCGCATTAAAGAGACGCTTTTAGAGACAATTAATGCACGAAATGAAATATCGATGTAAGCTGAGTTTGTTGGGTTAGCTTTTTTAAAGGTAATCGCATTAATCAGAATTAACTCACAAAAATCAAATTTTTGGTGCAACTGTTCTATCGCATAATTCAGAAATGTCATAAACCAGACACGCATAAATAAGAACCTGGTGTATAAATACTCAACGTCAAAAGAAAGTAGACAGAGAAACATCTGTTGTTCATCTGGTTGAATAAAAATTCCTTTAAGAATAGCGTGTGACTACGATCAAGTTAGTATGACAATTTGTTATCGCACAGTGAACAAAAAAGTAAAAGTTGGAATTAAGAGGATTTTACATAGAAGCTATCTATACTGCTCAA
This sequence comes from Clione limacina, assembly GCA_032362205.1. Lineage (NCBI taxonomy): Eukaryota > Metazoa > Mollusca > Gastropoda > Pteropoda > Clionidae > Clione > Clione limacina. The sequence continues at coordinate 7,388 of JAUUEB010238937.1, read as the reverse complement.
AAAGTTCCTGTGCATAGTTTAGAACAGGATAACTTGATAGAAAGTAGAAACATGAGTTCTCAGAAAGAATACAAACCCGAGTAAAATAATAAAACATTTCCTTATTGTACCATGTCAGCATTACTTAAAAATATAACTTTATCCAAATGTGTATTGAAAAACATTGAGAAAATTAAATTCCTGCTTGGATTGCAATCAATAATACACTTTAAACGTTTCATTAAGGTTCGTGTGTTGCGCGGCGCAATATAACGCTGTACACTGTCCTTCACTATAAAGTTGCGCACTAGCAATATTGAACGCCCGCGCCGGAAAGAAGAGGAAACCTGCCAATCAAGTTTATCTCTATTATCCCTTGGTAATTAGTTTTGATTCCATAACTCTGTCAATTGTTGACGGATATTGCTGTAATTAAATAGGCGTTTTCATTGGATTGAATTACAACATCGTACACGATTTGAAGTAAATGAGTTGTATCTTTCTTGAGACAGACACACACAAACGTGTATCGTCACTATACCCTCAACGAGTAGTAAATACTCGGTTTCGGGTAATTATACTTAATCGATTTTTATGAAACTTTAGCACATAAATTTCAATGATGCATGTAAGTTAAATATGTGAATGTCACTGTTTAAAAAAGATAGTAACTCCATAAGATAGTCTTAAAAAGAGGAGTCTTTAAAATCTTATAATGAGTCATTTTGTTCTCTCTTTTTCAAGTCTTTATGTTTGCCTTGACGTACTCGTTCTTATTTGAGATATTCATCTGTTTGAACAGTGCATATGCATTTGTTTTTGTCCTTATGTTAATTTTACAGATTCCTCTTTTTATGACTATTTCAAATAATCACCCGTAGTCAAACCCGTTTTATCTCCATAAATATACATTAATATCCCAGAAATTTGCATTTTTTACTTTTTTTTCCACTGTGGGGTGACCAACTTGGTTGAGGTACAACACAAATCTTAAATGAATTAATAATCAACTGCTGAAAACACATGTTTCCACATCAAAGGGTTGAGGAGTTATTACGATTTCTTATCAGGGTTATCAGGTAATAAAAAATGTACTGTATTGTTCGAGTACACTATAAGGAACCTAAAAATCCTTGGTTTGATAAAATGTTGCTAAATAGAGAATTACCATGACCAACGAAATTCAAATTATGTCAAATACGTAATACTTTAAAATATGGTGAGCACCTAAATTAAGTGTGTCAATAACTCACTTAAAGTCACTCAAATTAACAAAACAAAGTTTCTATCGGATTCGTTATGTCCATTACGACAAATCTGAAATTTCTCTTACGCCATTTTCAATTATGTTACTGTTCGTCCCTTCCGACGTCTTTGATTTTTGAGCATTGGTCAGACCAAAATGATGGGACGTTTCTCATCACCAACCCGGACTCAACCAGACCTGATCTTTAATGATGATTTGGCAATCACCAAAAAATTATCTTGAGCATACTCACCAATGGTCAAGAAATCAAAGTCCTCAGAATGGATCAGTAATGTTCGCAAATGAGAGGTGGCACCAAGACGATTACAAATATCCAATATTTTTCCCTACAAATATCCAATATTTTCCCCTACAACCATTAGTTCTAGAGTTATGGGTCCAGTTCTACCAGCTTACCCCTGATTATGTGCAATTTTTTTTTTGAATCTTAATGTTCGGATACATTAAAGCATGTACTCGACCAGACCAATCAGATAAACCATTTTGATTTCTTGACCATTAGCCAGTTCTAGTGGTTTGTCAGCTCCAATTTTTTGGTGGTAGCCAAATTTTGTGTCTACGTCCCCTAAAAATCATAAAAAACCAGGTTTGATAGAGGGGGGGGATTGAAAAGAAATTCATGGGTTGTCTTATGTACAAGTTTGCTATAAAAATATGGTGTTGAATAAACTTACAAAATTCAAAGTTAACTAGTACTAGAAGAAGGCTCAAGTATTTAGGGCATGCACTCAGAAATGCAAAAACAAACTTGATGTCAATAGTAATTTAAGGTAAGTTGGAGGCAAAAAGGAAGACCTCCTAGGACATTGATAGATAATGTAAAGGAGTATAAGTAGGACTCAAATGGACAATCATGGCAAAAGAGACAGGCAACAGGTAACTAGGAGTAGACATCTCTAATTATTCATGGATGAGTTATTGAAGAGAACAAAACAAAATATTTGGGCGGTATAGTGACATGCATTTAATATGCTATGTTTCTTTAGTAGGAATTCCTGATAGCATTTGAATCATGGAAGTATTTCTTATAAAAATAGTTAATAGGCAGAGAACAGAATGAACTCTGTGACGTAACTTTTTGTTCTTGCTTTTTTCATTTCATCAGGGGATAGACATCACCATCATCATCATTTATATAGTCGTATGGCCATATTCGTAGTCATATGACATATGTACTATGTGGGTTTGACTTTTTACAATAGGATAGCTCTACGCCAGACACGACGGTCCTGTACCATCTCTGGATTGAGGCGTTTGGTTTTTAAATCTTCTCTGAAGGACTTACTCCATGACTTGGGAGGACGGCTCTTGCCTAGGCAACCAGGTACTTCCATTCTTTGGACTCTCTTTAGTCAGTTGCAGTCATATTTTCTTGCCACATGGCCATACCAACAAAGCCCACTCCGGCGCATTAGCTCTGTGAAAGGGGTGACCCCAACTTTGGACAGTAGTTCAATTCTCCAAATTGTAAAAATATTGAATAGCCACATTTTGAATAAAAGAGACACTATATTGATATAGGAAATCACATGACATCCATACCCAAAAATCAACAAAGTTTTGTTTAATACTATTTTTATTTATTTTTTTGTTTACATAAAAGTTTTACAGTAAAAACTTCATTTTAATCATGAATATCAATGAACATGGTTTTGAAGAAAACAGTGGAAGCCTATTCTGACTGCTAATTTTCCCTTCAAAATCAATTACAATTAGTCATGGCAACATAATAAATCTATTAATAACCACTAGCTGAAAAAGCAAAACAACTACAATAATCATTTTGCATTTCTTATTTCCAAAGTTTTCTTATTTTATGATAATTCAAATTTCAGGGTGACTTTTATTTATCTTCAAAGTTTTTTTCAAGTTCTTTCAATATTTTCTCTATCTTTCTTTTAATTGTGCAGCCAATTTTTAAAAAGTCCATAATTTTTAAAACAGTGATCTTGATTACTGAAAAAGACATAACAATTTTTGACTTTTTCTAGCTTGTTAAAATAACATGGATTTCTTTGGTAATCATCAATCTTCTTTAAATCCACTGCTATCACTGACTCAGATCAACAAATTGCTGCACTGACTTCTTTACAACTGCATTGCTGTTCCTGGGCAAACATGCTTACAACATCATCACAATGTAAGCTAGAACAACAGCTGCACGACATCAACATCTTTGAGTTGACAACAACAAAACATCTGATCCAACCGTAGCACCATCAGGATTGTTTGGCTATGCTGTTTCTGTGAAAAGGATAGAGATATAACAATGGTAATATTTTTGACCAGCAAGCAGATTGTGTACTACAACTACATTTAACATTTTATTTACAATTGCTTGGTTTTATTTGTCATTGTTATTAAAGACTGTCAAATCTAGTGGGTCTGCTAGACCGCAAAACTTTATAATATTTTATTAAGAATTCCTAGATATGACAACTGCCAATGCCATATGTTCTTTTCCTTTTGAAATAAAATTACATACATTGATGGCAAAGAGCAAGAAGTGAATATCTAATTCTTTATAAAAAAGGAGAACTTCAATTCTTGCATGGTCAACATTTCCTCACTTTAACAAGGTTGAAAAGGAAATTACCAATGAACAAAAATCTACAACTGTTCGGGTGAACTGACTATCAAACAGTTCCTTTGTCTACTGAAAACCTGACAATGTGTGTTATCTTTCTTTTACCAAAATAAATCAATTATCATTAGATAAAACTAAAAATTAAATTAGTAAAAAATATCATATAAAGTTGTCACAGTTCGGCTTCTAAAACAGGCAAACTTTCTTGAACTGCATACATTGTTACACTGAGAAAACTGCAGCCAAAATGTTAGCTTGCTGAAAGTGAAACAAACTAGAATGAGGCTATGTCATTAACTACGACTATGTGTGGAGGGAGGGAAAGCAACAGCATTGCTCATGTGTCTGTCCAGGGAACAGTGACATTACTTCTTTAGATAAAATATTAATGACAAAAGTTAAAAGACGTACGAGGTAAATCCTTTGTTGCCACTGAGCACGATGTATGGTGACTGCTCTGACCTCTGCTTGTCTTGCAACAAACTGAGTGTGTTGAGGGGCGTGTCGGTGGAGCTCATCCGCTTCATCAGCTGTAGGAGAAACACAGGATCAAATTACTACCTCATGTCATCACAATATAAGAACTTATGATAACTTGTGTCACTGCTGGCTGAGTAATAATAGTAAAGGTAACTTCGATGTTAAGAGGAGATTTAAAGAGGAAAGACAAAAAGAATGAACAGTTAATTCTTAAAACAGGCAAAAAAATAGAATCTACTTTTAGCCAGATTGATATTTAAGACACTAAGCACACTAAACTGAAATGATGTGACAGATGTCCCAAAAAAACTCTTAAGCATAAAGGGTTCCCTGAAAGTACCAGGCACTCTTTGACATTTAATAGAGAAAGAACCAATTGAGACATTCACATGAATTTTTTATATTTTCACAAGGAAATTAATTGGATTCACATCTTTTTTATTTTGTGCTCAAATCAGCCACTGCCAGAGAAAGACAAAAATCAAATAAACTAATTTCTCTCTTTTTTTCAAGAAATATATGATGAACTAAATTCTTTATTTTCATAACCTTAACTAATAATAAACAAATTGCTTTTGCTTCAAATTGAATTGAATGTGTTATTAGACAAAGAAACATAAAACAAGTTGTAGGATTCACAACTTACTCTATCAAATATTATCACACTTACCAGTTCCTCTTCTACTTTCTTTCCTCTCTTCTCTGTCTTTTTCTTTCCAGATCCTTTGCCATGGAACCTATGACTGAGTTGTCTGAATGCTTCCTTTGCGCTCAGACTACGCCCACCTTCGTCAACATAGTCCAGCGTGACTTCTGGCCTGTAATGACTTTTTTCTCTGAACTCTGATATCATCCCACCAGAGTAGCGATCTCTCTTTCTATTCTTTTCATCCAGGTCACTGAAAACAAAATCAAATGCTTACTTCAGTTATTTCTTAAAACTTTTATCATAAAGCTATTGAGAGATATTCAAGCTCCCCTTTATTCAAGCTTAACATCTTTGCTGATATTTCAATTCTTGCTCATTTATATTGTTTTATCTTAGGAACATGAGGCGCGGTCGTCGTTGGGAAAAGTCTCTGACTTGCATGCAAAAATTGGTTCGAATCTAATCATGCAACCCCTCTCCACTGACTCAGTCCTTGGTCAAGAAGTTAATTTGGGACCTGCGTTTCACATTATTATCATTGCCATTTTGAAATAACAAATGCATACTTATGCTTCTGAAGACTTAAAGATCCCTTTTAAAATAATCCCTCACCAATTCCTTAACCAACAAAAATCATAAAGAAATACAAAATTGAGCCACTTTAGTCTGACTGTTAACTGTACGTCAATATGTTCAATGGTAAGGTAAAACATGCTCAAATGCACTTACTCATATCTCTTGTCTTGAATGCTGTAGTTTTGAGCTTGCAATTCTGCATACGGTTTTGAAAGACCTGCCACCTTTTTGGAATCATCATCCTCCAAGAAACCTGAGAGTAGGAAAAGGTATGATGAACAATAAAGCTACAACATCATTTCTAATATGAATAAAAACAAAAGACTTTTCAAACATCACAGAAAATTAAAGGAATGAAGTTTAGTCTCTCTCTAATATTACACCCCTCAAGAAATGATTCACTCGTCTGGTTGTAAAATTAAGTGACTATCATCTTCTATTCTTTGAGTTGTATCATATAATCATATTCCATGAATCCACATTACATGTAATAAATACATACTCAAAAAATGTCATGGCATTAGCGTTATCATTTAATTAATACAGTAAGACATGGGTTGATTCACTTAGCAAAAGTGCATGTTTTTAATGTGCCTGTAGGTTTTAGGTTTTCCAATATTTTATTTTTGTCCTTTTTTGCTTTACTGATTACTTGCTTATCCCACATAAAATTTATTAGAAAATGTCACAAGGTTGTGCAAAAAAGTTATGAAGGATATTGACATTAAGGTCAACTATATATCTCCACAAAAAACAGGCATACATTTAGAGAATTAAGTTAGGTTGTGAAAATTCTGTTACTAGCTAAACTGATGTAAGACAATGTTAGACAAAGTATGCGTTGATACAGCATGCGCTTAGACCTAGACTTTTGTATTGATGACCTACCTATCCTTACCCTTGAAAAAGATTTACATACATTTTGAATTCATTACCAACATTTTTAGTTATTCATGGTTTAAAATGCATGTTAAACAAAAACAATAAGATATTTATGATTACATACCCTTTTTCATGGCCAGTTTAAGAGCAGCCCCAATACCATCTGTGGCAATCGGCTCTTCTTCTAGAATAGATGCTTCCTCAATCTGTAAAGTTGAGAGGAGAAATTAACATTTGAAATCAATAATTGATATATAGAGATAGATTATTAGTTTAAACAGGCTAATTGAACTAGTCTCTGAATGTGCTTTTGTGATGAATTATTTTTTCAAAAATATCTATTGTAGCACATCTTGGTATCAAAAACATTGGTTTTATGATTTTGTGAATTAAGATCCTCGCTGTTGGCAAAAAAAAAAGTTCAATGTGTTGTTATTAAGCTTGTTTTTTTGTAAACAAGCAAAAAGCCTTGTGTTTCAGCTATCTTTCTAGCAGAGCAACGCCAGAAGACAATTAGTGGTTTATTTACCTGTCTCCATGGCCGGTATCATCCGTTGGAGCCCCACTTCTTGCCACAATTGATCGCCATCTGTTTCGGTCTCTGCTTTGATGAATCATCTCATGAAGTGGTAGTCCGGTTGCTTTCTTTGCAGTCTCTATCAAAGATGTGAGAGGTCTTCCTTTCCTTCTTTTTGACTCCAACTTGCCTTGAAGTAATGTTGACATCAAGTTTGTTTTGGCATTTCTGATAGCATGCCCCATGTACTTGAGTCTTTTCTTGTTAACTTCATCTAGCATCTGCCGTTGTACACCCAGTTCTTCTAGGACACTTTTGTTTGTTCTCCTGTATGTCCATTTGGCTCCTAGCAGTCTTCTATTGAACCACATTTCTGCTGCCTGAATTTTGTTTTCATCTTCTTTTTGTAGTGTCCATGCTTCACTGCCGTACAAAACAACTGGCCAAACCA
>JAUUEB010238826.1:0-13443 GCA_032362205.1 Clione limacina | reverse complement strand
ATAAGTATCTTTATGATAAACAAGATATCAATTTTGTAAAAGAAGAAATCTTTGGGGCTTTTCAGCAAGGTTTTCTGCCAAAATAGTGACTTTTTCCCATAAAATATGTATTTTAGTAACAGGGTACTAAAATTTTAGACACCTACCCAAAAATGTATTTTAGTACCATGGTACTAAAATACATTTAACAAAAAAGGACCCACCGGCGGTACTAAAATAGTCACACGTACCATATTTTAGTACCATGCCTCCCCCCTGGCTCTATAGAAAATGTTTCTTGTATGCAATATTTGAATCGAAGGATTGATGCATATTCAGGCATATTCACTATGTACTGTACAGTGTTGCCATATTATTCTCAAATTAAAGGAATGTGTACAATTTTGAGCAGCTTGGGAGATGCAAATATATAGGAATTATTACGACTGAACTGAAGGGAGCCAACGTTTTATCTGCGGGTCCGGCTCCAGTACTTCTCATGACAAAAAGAGACAAAAAGTATAGTTAAGTAAAGCTTTATTCCTGGCAATACCAAAAATGTACAACTTATTGGTCTGAAATAATAATTTCTACCAAAATGATGAGTTTGAAAATTATTTTTCCGGCTCATTTATGTCTAATTTCTATAAATAGTAATAGGTTTATTTCTTGAAGTAGGTCGGAGCCGACTTTTTAAAAGTGCCGGAGCCGCATCATAAACAATGCAGGTCCGATTCCATGCTTCTTAGTACTAATCTGTTCCACATAGCTTTAATTCTAGGAAAGAATGTAACATGTTTTTATAAGTAAGGGGTCTTAGGAAATGAGTATGACTGGCTCACTGTTGAAGAGGCAAGCCAAATTTCATATTAATAATCAAGATGAGGACTTTAGCATAGAGCTCCTAAAAACATATGCCCTGGCCATATAAACATGAGAGAATTTGAACATTGCTTGTCTATGAGAAAATGGTCCGAACGGTTAGGCTGTAGCTATAATAAGATTTGAGCTTGGGTGTAATCTGGAGCTTCATCTAATTTATTCGTCATTTTGTACAACACCAAAACTAACAAAATTATTTATAAAATGAAATTAACTGGGTTCATCTTTGTTTGGCCACTGTGCAACTTCTAATAGTCATAGCAGATAGGGACTCCTGTCAGAGACTTCGGTCTGGATATTGTCTGCTAAGGCTCTTGGGACCAGAATAAGACAGGATAGAAATATATAACTCTATATTTATACGTGTCTTATAACGTATTATGATCGGCAAATTTAATCAACAGATTATTATTTTTTCTTTGACCACTCTTGTCAAAACTCGGTTATGATGCAAAATGTATTAACCTCTGAAGAGAAATGTTGTTTATAATGCTGGCTACAGGATGTACAATTATTTACATGAATTTAACACGTGCAACATTTTCAATACATTCATATGGAATCATCATACCCTGAAATGAAAAATCCACAACAAACAGAATAGCCGGTCGCCGTAAGTGTAGTGCCCATTTTGGAAATTGAACCAGCTACCTCCCGCTTAGTAAATAAACGATTGTGTTTCCAATATAATCAAACCGCAACCCCAATACAGGTTACATGCTAGAAATTTAAATGCACAAGATTTGATAGTTGAAAATATGAACTCCAAATAACGTTGACCTTTGTATGACATTAAAAAAAATGACCCTATAACTAAATTCACATAAGTACTAATAGTCAATATATATATATTACATGTGGCATCACACGGCTATTTACAGACTACAAGTCAGGTGCGTAGCCAGGATTTTGAAATGGGGGGGGGGCAACTTTGGGTATTATAAAATTAATGGCCGCGAAGCGGTCGACAATTTTAAGATTAGATATATAAATAGTGCAAATTTGGGGCACTGAGTCTCATATAGGGATAAATGGCCGCGAAGCTGCCGACGAAAAAAGTGTGCAAATTTAGAGCCTTTTGTCCCCCTGGCTACGCGCCTGCTACAAGTTGTCGAGGTAAACACAGATAATTTACCGCGGTAGAATTGGATTTATGCTTATTACGAGAGCTGCAAATATCAATTTTTTATAACACATTAAATCACTCCAGGATCCTTCCAAACACAAATCAGCAAAAAAATAGAAGTTAAAAATTTATGCTCTTGGACTACTCTATACATATGGGCTGGTCTGTTTTTTATATTCTGTAAATTATTCAGATATTTGTAATTATGCTCCAATATCTGCTCAGTTGGAATTATTCAAGAACCCCCAGTCCAGCTCTATGGGAAAGTAAAATGCTCTTAAGTTTAGTGGATTGCATAATAAGGGTATGTGTCAAGGAGCTTCTAAATTAGGTATTTACTCATTCAAATGACACCAACTACTCGATGTCGTGTGATGGGGAGTCGTCTAGGTTAGGTGAGCTTAGTAGAGTCTCTAAGACTTAGAGATCTGTCAATTAAAAACAAAAGACCACTAGGATATTTTCCCTTAAACAAAAGGATACATTTAGAAGCAAATACCAAAAAAATTATCACGTAATATTCAATCAGTTGGGCGATAGTCACACATACAACGCATATATGCACACATAATACAAACAACATTCTTTCACACACATGTACGGATAACATAATATAAAGGGACGTAATAATTTAACTTGATGATAATAATTATGCTATTTTCAGGCATACATTCTGGAGGGCGTATAAAATCCCTGCGACCTGTTTGCCTGGTTTTCCCTAGAAGACCCGCCCTCCCTTCGAAAAAATCATTACATTAAGGGTGTTGTCATGGAAACACAACCTCCGGAGATGCCTATTGATTTTCTTAATGTTTGAGATGGTTCTCAGCAAGCGCGTGCTTCGGCAGCTTTTTGTCGCCCTCTACTCGTCAGTGGTCCTCCTAGGGTAGACATGTGTAAATAGTACATAATATTAATAAATTATGACTATCATAATTTGTGTGAAAATCTGATAGTGAATGAGGTTGGGATGCATAAATCATTACCTGGGTCGGCGCAATTGCTATTTTTCTATAATAAAATAATGTTTCTAATCAAAATTTCTCTCTCTCTCCCCACTGTCATTTTCACCTACTTTATTTTGTCCCCCTCCCACGGCCTTCCTTGATAATTATTTTTACACATTTTTTAAAAAGTGTCTATAGATATCTGGTTGTAAGTAAAAAAAAAAAAAGCATATATGCCAGTGAAATAAATTTGACCGAAGTCCGTCGATGATACTGACTTTTGTTTTTAGATAGTTGGGGGCCGATTGTAGCTAAATTTTAAGCTGACGTTTCTGACGATATAAATGAAAAGCCTTGGTGCGATATTTTGCTTTTAAAATGGATGGGGGGATACTTGCCCTTCCTTTTGAACGTTTGGTTTGCAGGGGCCTTTGGTCAAATGATCAAAGAGCTCAAAGTTGTCGCAAATGAAAGGTGTATATATATGTATTTTCTTGAGCTTGAGTTATATTATATACTAGTGGCTTAGAACCGGTTTTACCCGGGAAGGATACACATAGAAAACACGAACACACTGCCTTTTGTACCCCCATGTAGACCTCCCTCTCCCCCGCTATGCGCAAATATGCCCCCAACCCGCTTTAAAAAATCAAAGTTGTAAACCAACCTGTATTACAAACCTTTGTATCAGCTTTTGTTTACATTTAAGACGGAAAGAGAACTTTGCATTCCTTGGACGTGCAAATTAAGCATTTCCGGAAGATGGGTTATCTTTGTTCATGATTCATGGCGAGTATTTTACAGATACACATGGGTTTCAGACCTCAGGATAAGAACTGTCTATTAAATCAGTAAAGAATGTATTCCTGATTAAATTCAGGATAAGATTGGGATTAGATGGATTTTTCATGTTTCCTGATAAGAACGAAAAATGGCTGACACCCATGCAGATACAACAAAGTAAAACTAAAAAGCTAATAACTGTAATCCCATTCATTGCATATATATACAAAAATGAATTCATGATCATAGCAGAAGGTATTTTACAGAGAAAATATAGTAAAACTAAAAAGCTAACAACTTTTCTTTAAGTCTAACGATTTTCACCAGCAGCGTAACCACACATCTGGTACATATACCAACATTTTGCTAAAGTTTCGGGTCGATTGAGTCAAAACTGTGACTGTAATCCCATTGCATACAAATACACACGATGTGATTGAGTCTATCTGCACTGCTTTTTGTTCTTATGTAATCTTGTATTCTTTTGATCGCACTAAAAGACCTTTCACTCACTTCATTTGTTGCGGACTACAGCAGAATAATCCTCAACAATCTAACCATTTACGACAGTAAACAGCGCGTAGCTATAAATGCGTTTTTGAAGCATATTACCAAGTCAATCGGGCTTCTGGGGTCTTCCTGGACTTTGAATTATGTGTGAAAGGTGCAACCTAACTTACAGGTTATTTTGTCCAGACTATCTCTATAAATTCAACATCAAAGTCTTTATGTGTAGCTGCCTTTAGCAGTAGTGTTTCAGAGTTCTGATACATCTCAAATGTGGCTTATAGGAGCGATTTTCAAAGAGACAGTTAGCTGGATAAAAGTGTCTGTGTATATGTATTTTTGAAGTGATAATGTGGATTTTTTAGGAAGAAAAACTTCTTGATCCCAATTATAGCATAACTTGATACTTGATGACATTTCTGTGAGCCTTGTAACATAGGGATCACTCACTCAAATTATGTTAGCAGTTGTACCCAGAACATTTCAAACTTATGCTTGAATGGCAATTCATCAAGTGATTTTGCAGTCTTTGTCATGATGTCCTTAAGCGGAGGATGTTGAGATTTAGTTCTGTATGAAATACGGTGCGTACTTTGGTCGTAGACGTATACAATCAACAGTCACAAGTGGGCATTTAGTCTATCGCTAGGGATTCTGGATACTGAATAAAACTCATTTAATGTTTAATCACTGGTTGTAATGTTTTCTTTGCTTATCGGGGAGTTATATGTGTGGCAAACAGGCGCAAAGCCATGATTTTGAAAGGGGGAGACCTCGGATATTATCGAATCAATGGCCGTCAAGCGACCCACATTTTTGAAAATATTTATTAATGGTGCAAACTTAGAGCATTTTGGATCTCAAATCTCGCTAGCTACGTCCTTGTTACGCCATGCATTGCTGGATAATCGTTAGCTCAAAAGCATAAACTAAACTTTACAACAAGTATGAAATAGATATATTGACCCAGATATTAATTATGTATACATCCAGCGAGTAGCGACAGGGTCACCTGGGATCGCCAAGTCCTGTACCTGCCTCAACCAGCTGCTCTCCTCCTTTTTTTCGATGTGGCCCAAGGAGCTTATCATAATACCAATGTGGCCAAACCAGCGTAGTCGACTGCGGCGCATCAGGTCCACAATTGATGTCAGAAAGAAATGAGGAGAGCAAGTACAGGACTTGGCGATCCCAATTGACCTTGCCGCTGGTGCTTTCTTACTCAAAACCAGGGCTTCGGCTTCGTGTTAATTTTTAGAGCCGGCTTCGTGATGTTTTGAGATGAAGGCTTCGTGATGTGTCGGGGCTTCTGCTTCGTGAGTTGCGGCTTCGTACCCATGTCTGCATATTAAGATTCTTAGTTTTGGAGGGATACACAAAATGTACGGCGGTCATCTCAAATTTCTGCTATAATCACAGCTGCTTAATTAGGATTCTGTAAACAAAAAAGATTTAATCATTACTTAAGGGGCCCTTTCAAACATGAATATTCAAACCAAACACAGTCATTTATTTTGTGATAAACGCCATTGCTTTGAATTGTTATTTGCTAGTGTTCTTTTTGGTGAAGTTTTTCAAACTTTTATTTATGCTTTTTATTAAAGCGGTAAAAGTCACTATAATGTATTATCAATTTCCAAAGATTTAACAAAAGAATTTGTACACTAACCCTGGAAATGATGCATTTTGTCCCTGGAACTTTTACCTCAACCCCCAAATAAGGCTTGTGTATTTAATTAAATTTATATTGTATTGTTAGGGATGCATTAGTTTTATCCCACTAGCCGAAGAAATACATTCGTTTTTTTTAGAAATATTGTAAAAATCTCACCTAAAGATTAAAAATACGGTCTATTTGTAGCCCCTTGTAGTACATAATAAATTGACCCTATTATAACACGGGTTATTGTATGTGCTTAAGATTCACTCCTTATTTGTGAGTACCACATTTAGCCACAATCAACCCATACCACTCATGTTCTACAAGGCTAAATTCGGCACGTGTACAGCGTAAGGGATTGTATTTTGTGACCTTAATAGAACGGCATATTGATCCATTCCCTTCATCCGTCCCTTGACAATCCCCATCATTGACCCTTTTTTGGCTAAATATGTATATTGCGATTTCCGCCCATTAAATACCATTTCACCCTTTCTTTTCACGTTTTTACGGTTGTTTGTTCGGTTGGGGGAATGTTTTTGTTCTTTAAATATTGTTTGTTGGGTTTGGGGAAAGACATTGCTCGCTATTCGTGTGGCAGAATCATTATTACACATACCGATTTAACATGCTTATAATTAGGAGCTTAATCGGTTTATATCACACTGTCCATAATATTATCAGTTACAATTACTGTTTTACAGACCCGACCCTTCATTTCTCATTATTATCGTTGGTATAATGATGATTGATGATACACCAAACTTTCGTGCACGCCAATATTCTGCGCTCACACGCTTGACAAAAACATAAAAAGTAGGTGAATAGATGAAATAAAGAAATGTTATCAAGACTTAACGACAAAAGTCGTTTTAACATTTGATTGAGACTAGAATCTCTAAATATTAGAATGGTATGCGAGCTCTGTGCCGCGATGTTTAATTTGTTCTATTTTGATCATTTTATGGAAGAGCTGGAATAATTGCACACAGTATTTGCATAGCCCATATAAATTGTTTTCATCTCAAGTGAGGGGGTGGGGCGAAATAACAAATATGGAAAGTCAACATCTGACCCCCATTCCGATATTCCGTCATAATTTAGATATCCTACCCCTACCCAGAAAACCCCACCTAAACCGCCAACTCTGTCGTCAATAGAAAGTTGGTTAGGGGAAAGGAGAAGACCGTGAGGTATATTGTGTCAGAATTGAGGCCAGTCAATCAATCGATGAACTAGCCAGCGCCAGACTCTGATCGCTACAGCGTGCGGGGATATGTATGTTCTATTCTGTGCTGATGCCGTTCTGACCGTGATCTAGCTGTGTGTCTCTCTCTTCCTTTCAGGGTCCCGCCATCTCTATAGCAGGGGCTAGCCGGAAACCTGTGGATCCCGGCCCAGCGCCGATTCAAAATGGATACCGATTCTAATGATGGAAGTGCCGCCGATGTTGTGGATGGAGACTCCAAGGCAGATCTTATCAAGTTGGCTCAAACTGCAATCATCAAACAGGTAAGTTAAACTCTTCCTCTCACCCCTACAGAACCTCTGTCGTGCATGCATCCAAGGTGCATAATGTCAACTTATGCAGGTAATAATGAGTCCCTCATTATCGAATCTATGTTAATCATATGAAATGAGGCACCAGAAATGCCTAGCGTTTCTCTTGGATGGAATATTTTAACATACTTAGACATTGCATTTTATATTATGATCATTACACCTACTTCCCTCTAGTCAGTCTTGTCATAAGTCGCTGCCATGTGTGCTCGTCTGTGCCTCATAAGGGTTAACACAAACAGTGGATTATGGTGGATCTTCTTGTGTTTCAATTTCTACTAAGAACTAAGGAAACCAGAACAATAAGCAGGTTGTTTTACATTCTAGCCTATCACAGTTAATCAAAGATTCGATTTGTCTTATCTATTTATTGAGTTTCTGGCTCCTGTTGGGCCAAATTTTTTCTTCATAATTCTTCAAATTGCCAACCGTGTGAAGTAAATATTGGGGCACAATGCTTGTTGTCCTTTGTACTTACAAAATGGGTATTGTGTTTTACAATATTAAATGATGTGAATGAAAACACTTTCAGACACTAATTTTTGTCCCTATTTATCCGAATTATTTCCATATATCTAAAAATAATTTCAATTTCAATTATATTGCCTTATATCGACCATCTAAGTAATGGAGCAGCTGTTCAACACTCGATTGGTATTTATAGGTCTTAGAGAGGGGGATTTTCTTTTTTGGATTGACTTATAATTAACGCTTAAATTTATTATTTCTCTGATTATTTTGACACGGTTGGTTTGAGGTCTAGATAGTTCACAGGCTCGCAAAACATTTAAAAAAGACATGTGGAAAACAAAAACCTACTTGCTTTGAATATAAATAGCACATTAAGAAGTAATTCAACTGATAACTGGTATATATACTAAATGCTTACAGGATTAACGAGAGGGATCCCAGAGACATTGTACTCTTGCTCCAAACCCCAATACAGTGGATACAAGGAGTTTCACTAATGTTTATCATTTTCCCTGCCATATAATATGAGACCGGTAGATATGTGACAGTGAAATGTTAGTTCAATACCAATTATAACAAGCAATCATTATCTTTATTTCTGAATTTTTGCTTGGTAAAATTGTGTAACTTGATCAATGGAATTAGAATAATTATTTTGGATGTATTCGTTGACACGAGGTCAAACATGTTATTATATTCTTGTCAGGTTATAGCATGGACTTCTTAAATATATTATATATATGCCCCATTCCAGGCGGGGGCATAGGAGAATGCCCCCCATTTGAGTCAAAAATACTCAAAATTAGCACAATATTTTTTCTCAAACCATCGCCCCCCATTTCCAAAATCTTGGCTACCCACCTGCCTCATACCATAGTTTTCTTTGTACTCATTGCTGTAAAAGATTCGTTCCCCAACTCGTGGCGCCAGTCCTCCAACTTCATTTGATCGTTGCTCTGTTCCATACAATATTTGTATTTAATATTGATCAAATATTCTATTTTTAGATCACCAGGTCACTAGGTTTGTGTAATGAATAATGTTATCACGTGTTTTTGTGGATGTACATTTATTTTCTTATAAAGTATGAAAATCATATAAATATATAAATACACTTGTATCTGATGATGTATCAAATATCTAAATTGGCAATCACGATTGACGACTAAGTAAAGGAGAAGTTTACGAGGTGATATCATCCGTTCCAGTAGCCAATCAAACATGTTTTGAATATGTCGAAGTGAGTTATCAGGCATCGCCATGCCTTGTATTGATTGGTGATTAATCACATGATGCCAGACGTAATGTTCGATTAGCGGAACACGGACAGTCATCTGTCCCTTTCATCATGAATGTTACCACGCTCTGGGCTTACAACGACTATGTCTTCATCCATATCGTCCTTTGTTAGTTCTTAACCTTTCTTTGTCTCGATGTTCTTTTTAATCATTCCCTTTCTCATTCTTTCTCTACCCTTTTTACATTTTTCATTTTTTTTACTTTGTGTACATGTATTCTCAAAATAATACATTAATTTGTATTATTGTTTAGGCTAATTGCGTCACTTACGACCTGCTACTAACAGATGTTCATGAAAAGCTGATTTTCGCTATTGTGCTTTTACCTAACTAAATACCTGATACAAGTGGTGTGGTGTTTACGACAGAATAAAGGGACTTTGTCTGATATTGCTTTCTTATTCTTCATAAACCCGAAGGTGGTCAATCACCTCAGTCCAGCACACCAGGCAGATTACAGCATTGTTACGAGTGCTCTTTTTCTCTTGACAATATTCGGACATTCACTCTTTAGCCACAAAGGTATCCAAGGGTATACAAAGAGATATTGTTGTTGCTGTCCCAGAGACTAGTGACAAAGTCATCCCTTGTACGTGAACATGTCTTACAGGCACAAAATGTTTATCAAATAGAATTGTCATTTTGAAGTTTATACTTTAAGTTGGCTGATAAAAGCAAAGGCACCCGCTTATTAATCAGGGGTTCTGAAACTGCGTTCTCTCCTGGATATGAAAATGCGTAAAGAGTTAATATTTGTTCAAAATAAACATAAAGTAGATACTGTAACTGTACCTGTGATAGGAATGCGATCTCCATTGACTCCACCCCTGGTAAAAACAGCTAGCAACAAAATGTCATTCTATCATTATAACGAATGTCAATTGTCAATAGTTTCAAGTAATTGATTATTTTAAATCAATATTATATCCATCTATGTCACTAGTAACATTATTGTTTAAGTGGCTGATGATTGTGTGGACTTTATAATATGAAAAGGTTAAGACACTTTGCCATGATGAGTTTTATTTTATCTTTACAAAAAAGCTATTTGTATTTGCAAAAAGAAGAAATAATTTGATTAATGACAAAATGAATCAAATATTTCTACCTTTTTGAATGATAATCTAATTGTTAAGTTTAAGCATTAGTAAACTATTATTTGAACAGCCTTTGAACACCATAGATTGAAAAACTACCATCTCATTTGTTTTTAAAAGAAACGCACCGTCACAGAAATATCTACATGTCAATAATACTAGTAGGCCATTAACTTATACGATGAGCATAGATATCCTTTGTCAGCTTGTTCGTTTTTTCAGCCTTTTTTTTAGACAAATTCAGCTTTCATCTCTGACAAATTCAGCTTTCATACTCAGACAAATTCAGCTTTCATAATCAGACAAATTCAGCTTTCTTACTAAACAAAGTCATTGTTCATACTCAAACAAAGTCAGCGTTCATACTCAGACAAAGTCAGCGCCCATAACCAGACAACATCAGCGTTAGTACTCAGACAGCATCAGCTCAGCGTTCATACTCAGACAAAACAGCTTTCATACTCTGACAAAGTCAGCTTTAATACTAAAACAAAATCAGGTGTTCATACTCGGACAAAATCAGCATTCCTAATAAGACAAATTCAGTTTCATACTCAGAAAAAGTCAGCGTTCATACCCAGACAAATTCAGCTTTCATACTCAGGCAATGTCAGCTTTCATTCTCAGAATCAGCTTTCACACTCGAAGTCAGCTTTCATACTCAAATATATCTCTTGAATATTCAACTTCAATTATTTAACATATGTCTCGAACTGATCTGATAACCACATATGTCGTCAGTTATTATTATCAGAATTTAAAAACAACAATACCTTGAATATATTATATCATCACCAATTTAAATAAAAAGAGAAATATGTGTAAATGATAAAGAAATATGATGAAATGTAAATACAAATTAACCGTAATATAAGCGGCTTATACTATTACGGAGCTTCATAACTGTCATGTTTAATTACGTGGGAAATAGCCAATGGAATTGAGTGTAATCAATACATGCAATTAACGTGAGTTGTTCTCGTTCTTGTATTACCGAATGGGGAGTATTCTTTTTGTGGAATAAATCGTTAAACCAGCGAGCCCAACACGCTCTTGGAATAGCCAACAAGTGAAGGCAAGAGGCTCGCTTGGCGTTGATTCATTATCGAACGAATTGATCGACGATGCTAGAATTGTGTTCATGATGCTATTTTTTGTCCCGCTCAATTCTCTCCATCTGTTGACTTGGTGCCCTAACGGGGTTTAGATGTGGTCGTACTGCTACGTGGTTAGATTTGGTAAATAATCTCATAAAAAAATTGTAGAATTCTTTCCACATAATCTCCTTTTCATTTTGTTTTTTAAAAAAGTTAATGGTATGATTCAGATATTTTTTATAAGTCACACTATTCTGATTTTAGAGTATTTGAACAACTACTTATCCGATATCACGAGCACACACCTAATCCATATTATTTAAAAATTTATGTGATATGATTTTACATTGGTGGTTTTTAAGTTGTCTTTTCATTTTTTCAATGTGATTCTGGAATTGTGAATTGTTCAAAATTTAAAGTATTTTTTTCTATGGGGTTTCATGCCATGTATCTTTAAGCATCGACATAATATACCATCTCTGTCATTGCATTCTTGTAATTGTAAAGAAACAAGGAAAGACCCAGGTCAGACGGTTCATTTCATGTTCTACGTTTTTTACTAAGCTGACATTGAACGGCTCTTTAACAGAAAAATACTCTTTTTGAAGATGTGAAGAGCATTCGGAAAACTGTATTGCTATTGTTCGTCTGCTCTGTCTTGTGACATGAGTAAATATTTATAACCCCATTGTTCATGTCATTGTTCCTGTCAACTCTCGGCTTTAACAAAGAACCTTTACCCGTTAGTCATTCTCACAATACCGCCACCCAACCTCAATATTACCTGTTATCGATTCTTTGGCTGTCTGATTAGTTTTCAGCTGTCACGGCCAACGAGTGACATTCCAGGGTATCTCGACTCGTACTCGTAGTGATGACTTAATCCACTTGTGTGTGCCAGCTACTCACTTTACTCAACCACTTTGAGTCTCACTCTTGCTCCTATTTTGGTTTCGCTTAAACAGTCCGTTTTGGACTGAGGCCACTCAAAATAAACATCTATTAGTTGTCTTCCTCCTCGAGAACTACTTTTGATATTTGGAATGACTAAATGACAACCTATTGATTATATATTTTTAGAAAAGTAAGATATGAAACAAATTGTGTACACGATGGAGACTTCTGTTAAACATTTAATTAAGCTCGTAATAGCTGAGTGGCTCAAACTTATATACGCCTGTATTAATATGTGATGATTTGGAGAAAATATGTCTGTTAACTCAGTTCTGACAGCTAGTCTGTTCATAACAAACAAAGTAAAGTCAGATAGGAAAGCAATGGCAAACTACCTCAAATACCGTATTCCTAAACAATCAGGACTCTACTCCCCATTACGCAACGCTCAGTAATAAATATGGGTAACTTTCCTTTACTTTTATCAGATATTTATACTTAAACATATCAGAAATTTATACTTAACTATACCAGGAACTTATTCTTTACCATATCAGTTACTATACATTACCATATAAACATGTCTTAAATATAAAATAAAATCAATACTGCGTAAAGACAGTTAAAAAACGAATGAACGCAACTGTAAACCTCATATTTGTGTTGATTAACTGTGGGTGAGTTGTCTTTCCATAGCATTAATAATCAAGTTCCTTTACATCTGATATCTAGCAATAGCAGGCAGTTAGTCACCAACCTTTTTCAGATAAATTCTATCTAGGCGTGAAACTAGATTTTAAAAATCCATTCTCCATAAACAGTGACATGAACTCAGTCAGAAATATTCTCGCTGCAATGCAATCAACTCTTATGAGGAACTTTATAGTTCATTAGTCGATAGTAACTATCTGTTGTGTTTGTAATTTAAGTGTTGAGAAGCTTCACTCATATTGATTATAAGACCTAAAGTTGTTTCCCGTGATTGAAGTGGGGAACGACCCTGGTTTTGTATTGATTTAGCTTTCTTCTCATATCGAACTACAGCATTTGATTTGAGTCTACTAATGAACAAGTTCGTATCATCTTCTTTTTTAGGGGGGGGGGGGGGGGGGGGGGGTTAAAACCCTAAAAAAACAAACCCA
>JAUUEB010238715.1:0-13444 GCA_032362205.1 Clione limacina | reverse complement strand
AAGCAAACTATACTTTAGGTCATTATCCAAGCAGGGTTAAAGGGTTAGGGGTAGGTATATAGGGAGAGTTCCTATGTCATCCGCCATCTTGATTCTCGGAATGATTTCAGTTAAGAACACTGACCCTATGATTGGTTGGTTCCCCCAACAATCGTCATTGGCGGAGACAAATGAAAAGAGGAGAAATCCTGAAACTTTTAGTTCACTTTTAAGACAAGGTGGTACATATTCTTTTTACTACGCATCAAATTCACTCATTACTTACCATTTGATTACACCACATAATGTTAGATTTCCTCAGAATCCACATGTTTATAAAATGAATGTACAACTAAAGGGAAGTAACTTAATAATATATTTTGACAAAAAATTAAGAACAGATTATGTTCCTTGATACACAGGTACTGTGCAGATCAATTAATGAAAGTATTTAGAGGGGGGGTGGAAGAGTCAAGTCTTCAGTGCTATGCTTTTTCCTTTGACCTACAACATAATATTAATCGTACAATCTTTCTATTTCTATATTCAGATAGAGCAGCTAAAAGGCTGCCAGGTCCAGCTAGAGGACACTAACGCTGGTCTTATGCAGAAAGTGACCTCGGGTCAGCGCCAGTTGGCACAGATGGAGAAATCATTCTGTCAGAAAGTTGAGAGTCTGAGTAGAGAGAATAACATGCTACAGGGGAAAATGGGCGACAAAGAAGATCAAATACAAGCTGCCAAGGACTGTCTCACACTTAAGGTATGAACACCTGATACTTTTCTTATATAGATTTAGACTCTAGATTTTGTTGAGGTTCAGACACTGGTACACGAGAAACAAGGAAATGTTAATTATCTACTATACTTTCATCAACACATTTTAGATTTTTCATTATGGCAACTATCTTTGTCCAATAAATTTAAAAAGGAATAAAAAAGATTTCAGTGGAATTTAATTCCTTTTTAGAAATACAGCTGTTATAAATACAAAGCTGGCGCTCATAATTTTAAAGCTAATTATAGAAAATGGTTATTGATTTGTTGGTGTGCATGCTAACTCAACAAAACAGCGTAGTGATAGCTATGAAGCTGACACTGTCAGTTTGTTTGCCATTCTCACTAAGAGACAGTTGCAATGGCTCTGTCATATCAGGCGTAAGAGGCGTATGATCACATACCCAAAGACATCCTCTACAGTGAACAAGCAGAAGAAACATGGTTAAGAAGCCGACAGACGCTTTGGTGTGTAAATGTTCACAAACTTCAGGGCTACACGCACTGAGGCAGACTCCTGGGAGACATTAGCAGAGGACCATGACCCTTGGAGATCAGCTCTTACAATGGGTGGGAGATTGCAGAATCAAACAAAATTGATAAACGGGAAGAAGATAGAGCCAAAATAAAGGTATGCAACACTAATGAAAGGATGACATAAACGACACAAGAAATTCAAAAACTTCAGCTCTCACCTGCCAATAGTGCAGCAAAGTGTGCGGAGCCCTCATATGTATGTACAGGCACAAAAGTATGTCTTACATATGACATGGTTAAAACATAAGAAAATGTTGAAAGTGTTGCACGTTTTTAAATGTATTGATATGAA
The DNA here is from genome assembly GCA_032362205.1 of Clione limacina. Classification (NCBI taxonomy): domain Eukaryota; kingdom Metazoa; phylum Mollusca; class Gastropoda; order Pteropoda; family Clionidae; genus Clione; species Clione limacina. The sequence continues at coordinate 11,859 of JAUUEB010238715.1, read as the reverse complement.
TCATATGTCCTTGATAGTGCACAAACTATATATTGTCTATTTAGACAGAAGGAAGCCAACAAACACTTTTTACTAAATGTACAATGGTTCTTTAATTACAATTATTTGTTCTCAATATTGTACTTTAATTATTCAACAATTATTAAATCAAACCTTGTTCAAATTTTCTAAACTACAATACAGGAATCTGAGATAATGCGACTTAAGCTGAGGCTATGTAGCTTGGACCGCTGTAACAACACTTGCAACAGTAACTACACATCGCAGTGCCCACCAACATCCTGCCCATCACCATGTAAGTCATCCTGCCCACCCCAATGTTTGGACTGCACAAACAACAAGGCCAACATGTGCAACAGTGAGAGTGGCCACAGAAGGCGGCCTGAACCTAGTGGAACACGTGAAACGTACGAGGATTATTGTAAACGTCTTCAAAGGTAACTCTAGCTTACTTACTAATCTGTAGAATCGGGATCTTCGGGGGGGGGGGACAGAACACGTTCAAGGCTTCTTCTCCCTCCTCTTCAAAAGCCAAGTTAGGGTTGGTTTAATGATGGTCTCAGTCAGGGGTTGGTTGGAGGATTATCTTTTCACTTCGTAGGTTGCTTGTTTTACAAGTGCCGCATGGAATGTTTTTCCCCCGTCCGCTTCAAACATTCCAATACATTGTTCAGGTGCGTAGCCAGGGGGACATGCCCCCCCCCCCTATTTGATATCCAAAATGTACTTATTGCCCCTTTTATTACTTATTGCAACATTTTCGGTCATTGATTTTACAATATCTACTAAGGTTAAATCCACTTATTTAAAAATCCTGGCTACACACCTGCACATGTTTGACACCTTACATCATTATATTCATAAAAATACCTTGGGTTCTGTAAATAGTTCGGTACTCCATCTGCCTATCACGCAGAATACCCATATTTTATTGTGTGGGAGGGTAAGTCGTGTGTTTCGATCAGGATTGAGTTATGTTAAGTCCATTGTGGCCAATCTCTTACTTCATTCTCATTGACACATGTCATTACACTGAATTTTGTTCATTTAATGCCAACATATAGAGAAAGGCAGATGCCACAGATAGCTAAGCTTCACACTTTATTCATAACTTTATTCTGAGCTTTTTAAAAACATTAGTCAGATTTCTAACTCTTATTTGTGTTTCCTAAGGAACATTAAAACCATCTGAAGTATGATTAAGGGGGGTGCACACAAGCTTTAGGGATGACGTTCAAGTACATGTTTATGATTCACCAATCGATAGCTAAACTGTAATTTAGAGTTGTCAAAAACCCCTTACCCTTGAAAACATTAACATTCTTGCTTCATCAATGAAAACTGATGAACATTTCTTAACCGTTGAATCTATTTTCATCAGACATTAAACCTGCCCTTAACACCAAGGACAAATACAGACACCAAACACTTAACATTCTGATGATGACTGGAACAGTCGAAAATCTATAAATATTCTTGATTCAAATTAAAGTTGTTGGCTCAATCAATATGCTTCATAAATTGTAATTAACATATTTTCTTCCTATATAATTGCAGCACAGCTGACTGTGACAAAAGTGACAGCTGACCAGTCCAGTTACTTCAAGTCAACATATCGTAACAGACGTCCAGGGAGCAAACAAAAAACCTGCTTGCCTTAAACCAATATACATCTTGTGGCTATTTAACATTTAGTTTCGCACTTCCAATGAAAAAAGCGTTGTGTAAAGGTCTCTGCATAGTGGTTGGTGACAGTAGTATGATAGTAGCGTTAATCAGTTCATACTAGGTGGAGAATTAGATCCCTATGTTGTTGCAATTGTTGTCATCTACCAAAGGAAGACATATAAGATGTGACATAATCAGCTTAGTTGTAGCAATGAATCTTAACTTTGTTCATATTTATTCATCATATAACAGATTCATATTTTTATGACAGTTACGTTATACTCTCCTTCTGGTAAGGGAACTAATGAAATATTACTTATAGAGACTATTATACATACAATATTAGATATCCATATAAATAAGGTATATATTTGCATATATGTTCTCACAAATAAATACAATTTATCACAAAACCATATTTCAATTTTGTTCACATACTTTGTTTGATGTTTTACTGTGTCAGTAAAGTACAATGTTATTATTGGTATTTTATTCCACAAACAATTATATTGTGTAGTGGTATATTTTCTTCTTGTCTGTACTGTGTGTCTGTTTATGCGATAACTTGAGTAATTTTTACTCGAATCTCTCTTATTTTTGGAAGGACGATAAAGAAGATTAAAATGTTTGTTATCTTAATCCAGAAATATTTGTCAAAAATTGACAGGGTTATGGCCCTTATTGAGTTTCTTTGCTTTATGTTCTTTGGCAAAATAGGCTGTGGTCACATCTTCAGCGTTAAAAATCTGAAATCTTGCAAAGAGGCTCTTCTAGTGATTATATAAAATCAGCTTTCACAAGTTTTTGAATAATCAATTCTAAAACAGAGTTATGGCTCCTTTGAGTATTTTGCTTTATATCTTTGTTAATATTTACGATATCATCAAAGATAGAAATCTGAAATCTTGCACAGAGGTTTAATTTATGATTCCCCAGAAGCTGTAATCTAATTTTTTGAAGAAAAAATATTTTTGACAGAGTTATGTCCCTTTTATAATTTTGAAGTATGTTCTTTACGCAGTGGACGCATCGTTAGGAGTAAGACTGTGAAATATTGCACACAGGCTCTTCTAGGGACCTTCTAAAAATGGTCTACAAGAACTCAATTTTCTAGTTGGTTATGCTTTCACTTAAAGGCTCAAAACTAAATAAACTCTACAACCCAATGTTACACAGAGTATGCAACAGAAAAAGCATTGATCGTCAGCCAGCTAAGAGCCAAAATGTGTGATGAAAATAACTGCATGATTTGTAGGAAACGAGGAAAGGGAGTTTGCAGAAAGGAAGTTGTCCTATACCAGATATCATGCAGCAAATGCAATCACATCTTTTATTTAGTATGCAGCAGAAATAAATACACTAGAGAACAGAACATTTAGATGCCTTACACAGGAAGAAGGATGATTCTGTCCCATATAACCATACTCAAATTATGAAACACAAAGAAAACACAGAATTTTCTTTGAAGGTAATCAAGATGTTCAGGAATGATTGTTCGCTGAGGCAAGACAGCGAGGGTGTTTACATCAATTGAACAAACTACAACATTCTAATTAATTCTAGGTCAGAGTGGTATCTTTCATGTCTTTGCTCTTGGCAGACTGACAATTCATACCCTTTTAGTCGACTACCGTTTGCAACATAAGGTTTGAGCCTTGTGAAAGCATAACCATTTATGGAAATTTTAGCTCTTGAAGAAACTATGACACAAAACAACACAGACACTGGTCTCAGGAGGAAATAAATAGCATTGAGAGGTCTAATAATAACGCAAGTTTTATGGAGCTGTTTTGTCGAGTAATAAGGCCCTTTTTAATTTTCATTATACTTTTCACAATGAGGTTAATCAAGGCCCTTACTGTATCAATTGACAATATATCTCACAATGAGTTAATAGAGATGTGTAGCGTGTTTACGTCTCCATTATCCAAAGTAAGGTAATATCGGCTGCCAGGAAAGCTCTACTTTCGAAACAAAGATGTCTTCAATATAACTACGGATTAAAAGAGTGGGTTTTGCTCATTGAGGAAAAAGTTGTATATCATTCACTAACGCTAAATGTCTCTAAAGCTCATGAGTTAAGAGTTTTTATGCAAAACATGTTTTGGTGCTCACAAGTTTTAACTTCATCAAATAACATTGCGTCAGAACTTCATTGATTTACAAATAAATGTCAAACACTGTCCTGGTGATCACGTGATAGACTGGCAAATCAGCTAATATTAGTCAAGCAATTGTCCATAATGTCATTGGTTTTGTTAGGGAAAATGTGATGTACGGTCTATAACTGTTAAAGCAGCGTACGTGCTCAGATTACAGGTCCGCTGAGAGTATAAACTGTCAGAAAGATTTAAGTCAAAGGTTGTTTTTGTATCGAGTGTTTACAAACTTATTTACGGAAACCACGTAAATTCGAAGTTTGTTTCCTTCTTTTGTAGATTATTTCTATTTATAATACATCTTTACATGGTAAAATTAGCAGTTTTATAAATGTCAGTATAAGTGAACATTATAGGCATAACAAAAAGATGATCAGACAAATTAGCACAGCGTAGCGATCCGGAATTCTAGTAATATTATAAATGTCCTTGTCAGACGGCTCTTTTTTGTTTCAGTTACGCCTTCCCGTTTCGAAGGTCATAATATTAAATTTTAAAAGAAATAACATTGCTAAACAGCACTTCATTGATTTACAATAGAACGCACACATTCAGTTTGGTTCAGCACGCAATCTACTAGCTAACGTAATTATAACGTCCAAGCTGTTTCCCTTAATGTATTGGTTGTGTTAAGGAAAGTGTAATATACGACCTAATGCTACTAAATCCGTGTATTTGTTCAGACTATGAGTCCGCTGAGAGTATAGGAAATGTCAGAAAACCCCAAATTCCGTTCTTTTCTACGGCAAGAAGGTGAAAAGATCTGTGACCTCTCTGTCTCGTATTGAGGGGTCACATATCTTTTCCTCATCTCGTACTGAGACAGACTTGACCATGAACCCAAGTAAACACAGAATACGGAATAACTTCTATGGTTTTTATCATTGATTTTCTGTACGCTCTGTTAACTATTATGATGGAGACATCTATAATGTTTGTACGTTTTAGTCTGGTTCAACTCATCAAGGACGTTAAGTTAACGCTTGGTACGTCTAACAAAGTAATGTGTTTTTACTGCCATATTTTGTATTCTCCCCTTCGTGATTTACATAAGATTGGCGATTATTCCTCAGATAAATACTAATTTGTTATAGAAACAACCTTTATGAGTGTTATGTCTATAGTTTGGTTAGCTATTGTTCTGTCTATAGTTGGGTTAGCTATTCCTATCAACAGTGATCGGGGCGGGGTGTTGGACTGATGCGGGTTGGGGGAGGGGGGTATAGAGTTGTTTATTATGAATCCTTTGAGTTCGATAAGACCATTTTGCGATGAAAAAAAACAAGATGAAAGACTCGCAATCGCTAATCGTACACTATAGTCAAAGAATGTGAATTTGACTCTGAAATAGTCCAAGAGCTAAATCTTATGACTGATGAAACATACATTATACCATCATGAATTTTATAATCATGAATTAAACTATCTTTAATTTTATCATCATTAATTATATCATCCTGAATTATACTATACCATCATGAATTATACCATCATGAATTATACTATAACATCATAAATTATACCATCCTGAATTATACTATACCATCATAAATTATACCATCCTGAATTGTATTTTATCATCATGAATTATACCATCCTGAATTATACTATATCATCATGAATTATACCATCCTGAATTATACTATTACATCATGTATTATACGACCGATTGTACTGTCGTGAATCTGGTCTAAGTGATGATCGTATGTAGCTTAAGTTAAAAAACGAGCATTAAATAGCGGGCAAATGTAACAAACTTCCTGCAATCTGTCACAAATGATCCCACAAGAACCAAATCCAAGGAGCTATCCCGAATTTAGTTTTCCGGTTTATATCAAATATGGGCGCTGAGTATAAATTCGTCAAAGTCACACAGGCAAGATGCACAAACACTAGCTCTTGATGTTTTGTGTGTGATCTGCCTTGTTTTGAGTGTGACTTAGTCAATAAAACCCCATCACGAAGCTTTTGAGCCACTTAGCACATTGGGCTTGACTTTCAGTTTCCCTGCTACTGTGTTGTTAAGATGAAACGCCTCCCATATTATCATAACAACAAGATAATGGAGATATTTGATTAGCATAATCGGTCGCTTTTGCCTTTGCACTTGTTCAGCATTGACACATACAAAGAGAGAAGTGAGAACATTGCTAAAAAGCCTTTCAGACTCACACACAAAAGACTCGGCTACTCATTTAGTTTTCTTTCGTGAACAAGAAGCGTACGGGAATCTCAAAATAAGCCTTTAAAGTTAAAGTCATAAAAAGGGTGTCATGTTATTTTAGGCACACGAAACCGTCCACTGTTGAGACGCCTATCGGTGAACTTTTGTGTCAGTGGGAATATCACTAAGAATACTGCCGGGTTTGACACCATTGATATTTCTCAGAAAATCATTGTGTTTGATCTGAGCTTTTCCCGCCACCTTCTCTGCTTTCCTCATTACACTGTCTTTAGTATCAACATCATTTGTAGTGACATTTCCATCCCAGTATAAAAAGAACACAAAAACAATGAACTCGCTTTTAAGAGGAGACATGTCGCTCTATGAGTATTCTCCGGCACGGCACATCTAAATCAAGTTGTGTTATTTCCCCTGATCACTTTAAATAACTCAAAAAGAGTTAAGGTTCATCTGGATTTAGGAATACTTTGACCATTGAAACTCCACTCTCCTAAGATTAAATTTCATACTCTCAAATCAAATCAGAGTAATGAACTGATAATTCAGTATGGAATAATATAATAATAATAATCATTCTGAGTGTAATGTCTTAATTTGGTCTAATGCATGTAATACTATAGTAAGACTGTCACCCGATTTGGTGCCTGTTTCGACTAATCTTACATACATTCCGAAGCACCAAGATATATTTTACAAACGCACTGACCGTACATTTATCGCCCGTTTCCAACACGACTAGATATTATACATACAACCTACCCAAAAAGGAACTATTGCTTTTAAAGAATGTATGCTACATAACCAATTTGTATGCTCAGCTATAAACACCTTTCATACGTGATGTAACAAACATTTCAGTTAAGAGGTAATTATATAATTGATGACATTCATAACAGAATAATCTATAACGAAAATATCAAGGCCCAGCTAATTGAATCTGAATCAAAGGAGGGAAACGGAGGGGTTCGTGCGGGGGTGCACTATTTACTACCTGCTGTGCCGGACATGCGATCAGAGAATGTCAACAAAAACAAATTCTCCCGGGAAAAACCAGTCTGCACATTAGAGTCTGAAGATTCAGCAACGCAGTAAGACTACTCTACGATGAGTCTACTCGTACTTAAATATAACGAAAATATAGCAAATTACATACGAATAATCATGTTTGTGGCCAGAAATACTTAAACGGGATTTTGGAATAAGTCATCGCGATATTTGGTTATTGACATTTTCAACGTGAAAGAATCATAGGCTTAGCTAGTCGATCCGGCCCCATTACTCTGTAACTGATTGTCGTAGCGCGAAAACAATTACATGTTATCGTCACGCGAGTGCCTTTGAGACCATTCCCGGTTATTCTTATGAAACCCATTTCTACATATATCTACATATAAAAAAAATTCCCAAACCTATTTGTAGACAAAATTTATCAAATTAATGTCGAATATGCACATATTTCAAATATTAAACGACAATCTTCGGCAAGATTTAACGAGAAAATAATCAAAATATATATACGTTTATTCTTAGCACAAAATCAGAACTTAAACTTTAAAAAAATATTTCATAAGATAAATTGAGGTTGAAAAAACGTCTCAGAACGAAAAATCAATTTAATCCCAGAATGTTTCCATCAATTTCAATTTCAATTTCCAAAAATCAACAGTGATTGACAGAAACGTTCATAAAGTTGACACGTGCTACGGGTCTGCTTCAAACCAAAGGGAGATAACTGACAAAAAACAATTGAGTTTATTTTCTATTTCATCACAGAGTGCGATCGATTCGATTATAAATTGAGATAGCTTTCGCCGTTAGAATCCAAATAAGCAAATTCTATTTCCATAATAAACAATGACTGGCATAAATGCAAATAAAAAAGTCAATTCGTGCTACGAGTCCGATTTTAAAACAAAGGGGGAGAACTGTTAAATAAAATAATCCCCGAGTGCAAACGATTCGATTATTTTGTTAGCTTTAGCCGTTAGAATGTTCATAAATAAGTTGACAGATGTCAGCTATAGTTATGTCACAGATAAGACCATTATGACCCAGTCAGCTTTATGCAATATATAATCAATAAAAAAGACAATTCTTCATACGATCGATAGTGCTGTTATGTAATCCAGATTAACAAGGAATGCGGGGGATGTGATTTATCATATTTTTATGAACCTATTTTGTGTGATACTTTGAATAAGACTTCGTTTTTCTGATGATATCTAGGTTTCTGAAGAATTGAGTGCACTTGAGAGTGTGTGAGTAAGGGTGGTGATAATGGGAGCTGTGATCAATGACATGAATGACAAGGATACATTTAGGTTGTCTGTGCAATATTGAGGGAATAGAAATGCACTGAGGAATATGCACAACGTTCACACAAAACCCATGCCCCATAATGACACCGAGGAAAATAAAAACTCTGCTTCCTTCTAAAAGATGATGAAAAGCAACGTTTTTTTTACAAAATCACATGTCTACTATGTAATTCGTGCAACCCGACAATTTTAACAGCTCTTTACAGAGGAAAACTCTGGAATCACGTATTTCTTCGTACTTAGTATATCTTATGACCCTATAAATAAGTTGTATTTTTCTACTTTTGTTACAGTGTCTTGGGGGCTCAGTGGGTAGCGTGTCTGTTCGACATGAGGATATCCTAAGAGGTGCACCTACATGTTTTGAGCCATGATTTCTCATGTTGAGCTTTAATCCTGAACTACCCGTAAGATTAATTTATGTATCCTCTACAAATTGCCTCTACCTCGGTGTCATTGACACATGCCGTTGGCCATTACACTGAATTCGGTCTGTGAATAATATCAGAATGAGGGGCGTAGAGCTTGGGCAAACTACTACGGTATTCAGAAAAAAACGTCCGGTTCAAGCTTGCTGATCGTCAATAATATTTGGCGATAACGTTTATAATTCAAGAAATACCTAAAACTATAAAAGTTAACTCTTTAAATTTACAATTCGTATGGTAATGTGTTAGCTGATGATTATTAAAAACGTTTTCATATAAATCTGAGATCGTTTGTTACAAAGTCATTTTTTTTAAAATGAAGACATACTAAACTTAGACCGTGTAAAAAAAGCATTTTGTCTCAAATGATGTTCCGAAAATTTACTCGAAAACATGTTTTTGTGTATTTGGTGAATTCAGACAATATGACAACAAGATAAATTGCTCTCTATGGAGTAGTCATTATCGTTAAGTACAAGTAGTTTCCTTATGACTGAGACTTGGGTGCATTATATAGAAAGACTGTTCTCCTTCAAAAAGCCTCTAGAAGTGAATCCTAAAAAACAATCTTCCTAATGGAATAAGAAAAGACTTTTAACATAACCAATATATATAACTTGTTAAAAATGCTAGAAAAGGAACAGAAATATCGAGACATTTACAAATTGAGATTTAATCAAATTGATGAAATACTCACCAATAACACGACATAAAGTAAATCAATTTGGCTGCGTTATTGTGACCTATAATATCCTTATTAGTGAACAAAAGGAAACACCCGATATCTTGCATATATTATATTCATCACAAAGGTCGACAGTTAACTGCATACATGATTGGTTGATTCAATAAAGTACAGTTATTTTTTAATATCATTTAAATACCTCGGTTATAACGACCATAATATAGTTCTATTGGTGAATAGTAATGTGTATAACGATCAAACTATATTTGTAACAGTGACAAAATTCGGAAATTTGTGAACATTTCCAAGAAAATAAAATACATGAAAACTAATCAGACAGGACAAGGGAGAGGAACGTTTGGTTGATAAGTTCTTCCACGTCAATTTGTTTTCTTCAAATTAGCCAAAAAACTCCACGACAATGGTCCCCAAACCAAAAAAATATAGTTGGCCCCAAGTGGACAGAAATTACCTTACAAGCGAGGCTGTTCGTCTTGAATCTTGATTAACTATTCAACGTGTTTTGGCGGGAAGCTACGTTTGCTTCTTTCTACAGCGAAACTGAAGCTGATTCCGTAAGACATGATGACTGTTGCGTAAATATAGATATTTCCGATTCGATTCTTTCAAGACACCAGCCAGATTACTTTGACTCGGTCGTCTCAAGAACTGCCGGTGTTTCCAATGATGACAAGTGGCTTTGGACAATAATGTCTAGCACGGACCGACTCACCGATAAATCGTTTTTGTTTTAATTGTTTTATTGATGTTGGCTTGAGCTTGCCAATAAGCCTTGTCGTGCATTCATGAAAGAGCAGAAGACTTAAACATGACTTTTTATAGCAGACAGTATACAGTCCCGTTCTCATCCTCTTCTTTGTTCCTTCCATTCCTAGATTGAATTTCTCAAACGGTTTGTCTATTTGCTGTTGTCGTGCCTCAGTGTAATGTATTACTAGACAAGTGAAGGGGACAGTACTGTAGGGGAATGTAACCGAAAAAAGGGGGATATATATTTTTCTAGTATACTTAGCGTGGTGTCATTGACAGGGTTTCTAGCTAAGACATCTCCGGCGAAACTAGACCCAAAATCTAGGTATGTAACTAGGGGGTTTCTAGATCCCTACATCTGACTGCTAACTACGTGGGTATCCGGATATACATTACATTGCATCTAGGTCTCTTTAATCTATAACTTTTTCCCTTTGCCCGTATGTTATTTGTATTTACTATTGTCTCGGATATCCAAACAGAAGTCATGTTTAATCAAATCTATAAGCTTTTTCTCAGTTGACCTATTGACCTATTGTACATACATCGTATAAAAAGAGCAGCAATATATACTTGGGTTTTAGAGGGTGTAGACAAAAACATTGATTAACGAAATGGCGTATATGAATAAACCATTCAGACTTGGGGGAAAAAAGGTTATACGTAGATAAATGTCAACCACGCTGGATGTGTGGAACGTGTAATACGTCAAAATAAATTCTCCTTTGAAATTATTTTAACCAATTCTTTTGTTCTTTCAGAGGCGTGAAAGTACAAAAATTTATAGTAATAAATCTAAAGTTTATTGTCACAATTTATACTTTTTTATAGGCTTATCCGTGCAAATACATGGTGACGTAAAGTAAGTAGTAAATTTGTTTTAATAAAATAACGTATTGGAAAATGAATCTATAATTAGAGGCAATGCCCTTTTTCAAACACAATAATGAAAAACTGTCGACTGATAACATTAAACATAATTTTAATTCATTACTGTTTTATTTACTTAGTTTTACCCCATACAACGCTGATCATACAAAAAGACAAAAGCCATTATTGGTATATCTTTTGCTATGTGTTTAACGTCTCCATCAACACGTGGAAGGTTAAATCGGCGGAGCCACTATTGGTAAGGGGATACAAGGGATAAATAGACTAAGAAGAAAACAATTTCGTGAAAAGTAACGAAAGGATTTAAGAATAAAGGATATATCAATAAAGGTTGGTCATGTAAACACCTGGGAACGGAAAAACGAGGACAAAAATCAACAATACTTCGCCAGATTTGAATATAATTGATTTTGTCCCCGTTTTTTCGCCCCCAGGTGTTTTACATGACCAACCTTTATTGATATTCATTAAACACCTTGTAGTCAACCCAATTTTTATAAGCTAATAAAAGATCTATTAAATGGTTAGAAAGCTGAAGATTGATGGCAGATTATGATAGAACAGGGTTGTAACTTTGTAACTTGAGAGAAACAATACAATGTCATGGTAACAGATCCATATAACGAACAATTCGTCGTTTTTGGGCGTTTCGAGTTGGATACAGTTTTAGAAAATACACCATGAGATCTATGTTGTCTCCAATTTTTGTGGCTCAAGCTTAAAAACTCGCTGAGATATTAACGTTTGTTTTATA
>JAUUEB010238714.1:0-22116 GCA_032362205.1 Clione limacina | reverse complement strand
AGTCCTACGCCTTAGCCACTCGGGTATCTGGTCAGTCAGTCAGTCAGTCTATTTGTCCATATGTCTATATTCATGTCAGTCTGTTTATACATATGTATTTGTATATATATATTTAAATATAAATATATTTAATTAAAACGTGTACGCTTGTAAACTGTGAAGATTGATAGCTATTTACAAGTTAACTTGACATGGTGATTTATTTCCGTCAAATCCTTCCTGGTTACGTTATGATAGATTCACGCTTTTATGACAATGTAAGTGACATCTCCTTTTTTATTGCGAATATGAAAAGCCACACACGTTGCGGCTTTTTTGCTTCTGACTTTGAATGGTTTGTCTCGTAATCAAAGAAGGTTAAAAACGTTGAGAATCAAAGGTCAAAACAATCTTTTCGGAGACAAGGTGACATTGAAACCAAAACAGATTAAATTGGCATGGAGGGTAATGGCCAAGAAAACAAATTAGTTCTACCTTAAGAGTTATTGCATTACACGTTGACATCTAACATTACATAACAATCAACGAATGCTTGACATTGTTCCGTGAATAACTGAGCTTAAAGACAGCTTTCAACTAATGATACAATGAAGTTATTCCCTATCTGTCTCCCATTAACTCACATAACTTATTCAGACCGGCTGTAAAGGTTCATCCCTTGATTTATGTATTGGCTTATTGTCAGATAAAGATTAATTCAATCCCTTTTAACAAAGCTTGAAGACAAATAGAAACTTTTCGTTCCTATTTTGATCCCGCTACGCAATAAGATAATATACAAGCCGTCTTGTTGAGTTCGTCCCTGTGAAGATTACGTCTGTAAACGTCCAAACACGATACAAACATGACTTGGGTCACTGGAAGATATTTGTATGAGTTGATTAAGTCATTTCCGTTTGTAACAGTTTACCCCAAGATTAGAGATCCATCACAGATAAAGCTAAATTTTAGAGGAGACCAAAGACACATCTTTTTAGAACATATTTCTAAATTCTTACTTATGTACAGTTGTCCTTAATCATGTAGGTATTTTTGTTCTGATGCGGAGCCCTTGGTTGGGGGTCTGGGACAGGCGGGTGGTCCACAATGAGTTTTTAAATACCGCGTTATTTAGTATTTGTTCTATGGCGGACCCATGCGACTCTATTATGGGGTCCGCTTCAGACATCATATACAGTTTATTAAACTTTGCAGGTAATATTGTAATTTAGTTAAAATACTTGTTACATCAATATGTATAACAGCTTTTTCATGTTATAACTGAAATTTTGATTTTTACCCATATTTAAAGAGCTTTTAAGCCACAATGTATGATTTAAGTTATTTAAGGTGTACTTGTACATGTTATTTGTTTGATTTGATAATGTATTTAATTGCTGCGTGTGCGTGGTGATGTTTTTATCAGGCCCTCATTAGGGATGGGCGCTGTATAAATGTTTTATTATTGTTATCATAATATAGCATTTATTCCACTTTGTAGGCTGGCACAGTTCTCTTTAAAATTACAATACCCAAACATAACAGATTTTATAAAAAGAAGTAAATCGCACAATGCTTGAATAGTTTATATTCTCCAAATACATTCTACCGACTGTTAAATTCAGTAATAAACCCGTTAATGTCCTAATAAAAAGCAAAGGGTCATGGCGCGTCTTGACCTGATGATTTACAGTCTGTCTGCTTACTTCGAGGTTCTTAACCTTATAATCTAATTCTGACAAAAAATACTCGAATAATATTTCCGTGTCGATTGTTTTCTCTGTCATTTTGTTTCATGACTGTTAGATTCATTGCGTGCATTGAGTAATCGACATACCCAGAAAGATATTTGTTATTTCGTCAATTATTAGTTTTAACCGAAACGAAACAAACACAGGCAACGTGTTTCCGGTGGCAATCATTTAAAAATGGTTTGCGATAAAAGGTTAAAGCCATCTGCTTGTGGGCTTATTAAGATCTTTTCAATATTTTTTGATATTACGTTCATCTCTGATGACAATAATGCCGCGTCCTACCTAAACTCATTCGTATTTCCGATCATTTTATCCTGAATAATCTCTGTTTTACGACAGCTTAATCTTTGCTTGAATCCCAAGGAATCAGGTATCATGAAAAGGTGAGCATTTTGTGCTAATATTTAGCATGTGAAAATATACTCCAGGGACGCCCGTCGTCTCAATGATATTAACAAATAAAATGTTACAGGTTTTTGTACTGTCTTAATTACATCCATTGTTAAAGCTTTCATGATTCGGTGTTATTGACCACTTTGCTTTAAAAAATGGAGATTTAACATTTAATCTTCATTTGATAAATACTTTAAATCTCCAAAATACACGTACGCATATTACAGAACCGGCTTAAAACTCTTTAAAAGACAGATCACATAATGACAAATAAGTATGTTTATAACAACAATATAAGGCTTGATTAAAACACAATAAGCCTTTGTTACATTTTGTATAGGTTCAAAACAAATTTATTATCTGCTATAACAGTATGTACGTGATTTTCTGAGACAACTCTTACGAACAATGTTATCGTTAAAATTACCTGTAGCACAATCTGTAAACACAATCGGGGATCGCCGAATAGGAAACATAAACTGATGTCTAATGTCCTTAACATATTATCATTTTTCAATACATTAGATAACAATTAATTAAATTAAATAAGATCTTCCTCGAAATGTTATCAACGAATCTGGTTCACAAAAATATTGACTAAAAGTATACAGGATGGGCCGTATGATTTAAGATTGGTTCGAGAAATAGTAAAGGTGTTTTGTTTACTTGTTTATTGTACGGCAGGTCATGTTGTGGCCATATAAAAAACAAATACAGCACACCAGTATATGTCTTCGTGCGTGACATTAAGTAAATAAAATATGGCACGTACAGGAACCAGAAAATGTGATGTAAAACTGTTGGGTGGTTTCGAGACTGATCCAAGTTATCTTCAAGTTGTTCAAATGACAGCGAACAGCCCGTATACATCAGTTAAGGCGCTGGCGTTGCACCAGTAGTTAAATAAGCTAGATGTCTTTTGGGATATTTTCTTGACAACATAAGGTCTTTAAAAAAACGCAAACAATTGTTTAACAAGCACTTTTGAGACACAAATGCATTGTCATTGCTTGTGGTTTGACAACAAAACTCTGTTTTTCTGTATTCTTAAATGTGTCATAAATGTAAAGTCGTTTTGGTTGCAGAGGGGAAAAACCCATAATCAGCTAAGCTTGAAAGTCAATTAATCCCAAAAGGCGTGCGTCATATTTTAAAAACAGGTATGAATTGAATCAAATCACTACATGATTCTAAATCGACATCTTGAGTTTCAGTTCGAAATGTAAAACATGACCGATTATAAAATCGGCATGCCCGAAAACATGTGAATTGATGTATAACACATGAACTTCATACACTTCATGATTTATAACCGGCATCTTATATTAATGTTAATTATGCAACTTGCTCTATAGAATTCGAGATTGCAACCGAGCTAAAATTGACAGGAAATTCACTAGAAATACGAATTAGCTAAAAACGAAATTGATAACATTGATATTCACCCAATTTTACATTCTTGACAAAAAGAGAGTATGTCAAAATTACAGCCCCCTAATAACTCATTGTATTTCTTAAGTAGAAAGAAAATACTACCTAACATAAGTTAAAAGGTATGGATACTTCTAGACAGCATGAATAGGCCAATAAGCATATACATATCAGCAAAAAATTAACATTGAAAATAAGAAAAATATGTGTTTTGTTTTTTTAACTTTAACTAATCCTACAAAATATTTTCAGAACTCGAATTTTATGACACATGTCAATACACCTACTTTGTTCTTTGAACACAACTGAAGAAAAGGGGGTTGAGCATGTGTAAACTATTTCCGAGTTTTAATATTCCAGTTCAAACAGTTTATCACTTTTGTTATTGTGACAAAGTTATGCTGAATTAGTCTTTTTACAGGTCGCAATATTTAAATTGTTGACAGCAAACTATTAAACAATCAAAGTAGTGCGGTTAGGCGTTCAACATCAGAATTTCCTATTTTCCTTCAAAAGTGTTTGTATCAGTATTTCTTTCACGTTGTATATGTTGCACTACTCCCTTCACTTATCAAATTTGGTGAAAGGCTTTGATTTTTCACCTTTTGCCTTTTATCTATGTATCGAACACAATGTATCTCTCATGCATTTAACGATAACTGTTACCACTTCATATTATGTGTTCGTTTTTACTTTAATGTCAAACTCGTGTAAAACAGCACGTAGACCATGCTAGATATATATAATGTCACTTTAACCTTCACATAATCTCTAATCAAAAGGCGTACAAAAGTCCAACAGTATTAAAACTTCCCTTCTTGTGTGACTGAATGTGACATCATTATCGCCTTGGAAGCTTCCTTAGGGTTCTCTGAACCCTCCAATATGAATAAATGAGGACCGTATTAATGCTAGCTTAGATTTTTGAAGACATTAGCCAGCAGTTTAATGTGTACATCGAACGTCAATGTTAACCTTGGAGGGAGGGCTCTGCTGAACGTTATTTGAACTTGATAAGCATAGCACGTCCCCAGACGTTGTCATAACATAATTTGTCTGTGGGGCATATTGTCCGATGAAGCAATACTTGTCACTATTTTGCATATTTTTCATTACCACTCGTTCAGTCCAAATGTTAACAAACTATAAAATATAAAAAAAATAAAAACTATAAAAGCTTGGCCATGTGAACATATCATTTTAGAATGCTTAAAATTATTTCCCTATGTGTATGCCCTTAATCTGAAATATAAGTTATATGGATTTTAATTTTTTTAAACCAATACCTATTATGCTTTGGGCTGATATTTTTTCTTCCTGCCAAATGATTTGCTTTAAGTTGTCTCTAAAATTCAGAACGACAGCGCCGTCTGGGTGAACGTAGGCACATGCATGTTCCATACAGCTTTGAAAACAGGGACTTACAGCTTTCATGTTGGTTGGTTTGAGAAAATTGACTTCGTCTGAGCTGGTTGCAGCCAATAGATATAAATACAAAACATACAATGGTCTAAACTGACCATATCCAGCCATTTTACAAAGAAAATTACAAACCCAAACAATCAGATATCAAAACAATCTACGCCAACAAATGGTGTCTTTGAAAACAATTAAAAAACAAAACAGTTTATGAATTAAAATGGCCGGTTATAGCAGTATAAAGACGATTTTTATCTCAGATAAGAAAAAGGTTTACAATGCACCTGAACACGTTTATCGTTCTGAAGTGTGATGGCATTTTGATATGCAGCATGCAGCCAATGTTGTAATTTGTCTTCCAAGTAAGAGTTGGCACTGTTAAAGAAAAGCTTCAATCGTTGATGAATAATCTGTTTTTTTTGTAAGATCTTTGAGACAGCCTTATCTAATGATTTAGTAAAAGTATTTGACATATGTATAGTGAATTATCACATAGCTTATTTCGACAGTCTGCAAATTACATATCTATTTAAAAAAGTTGTTAAACCTTTGCGTTATGTGTTTGCCAATTGTCAGACAAAGATTCATCTTATTAACGAAGCTTTAAGTCTAAGAATAACGGGTGTTGCCGTTTAAACCCGTAAAGCAATATACCAGACGTTTTGTTGGTGCAGCTGCCTGTGAAGCTAACTTTTTTAAACGTAAGAATAACAAAAATAGAAAAACGAAGTAGAATAACTTTTCACTTGGCCATTGGAAGACGCGAGTGAATACTTAAAATCACTACTCTTCAAACCCCAACAGATCAGATAGAAACGATTCTTCAAGATTTTGCCTTTGTTTACACCCTCAATAATCCAAGTTGGGCATATCTCAAGGACGACTTTTGAAGCTTATTTCAACATTCTGGGTTTTTCTTTTGGCCAACAATCTACCCTCCACTTTCAATCAGTTGAAAATGTTCAGATTTCAAACAGGCGTTGCATAACTTATAAATAATCATTATTTTGATAGATGTTTTAAAGTAAAATGTAAGAGTTGATTCAAAAACTTTAAAAAGCACACGATAGCGCTTTCATTTATTTAGTAAAATAGATTTAAATTATTAAAAAATTAAAAAAATCCGTCGGAAAATTGATAGGGTCATGTTATATGCTTTTGAAAGATAAAAACCTCACATCATGCCGTAACACACAGCCTCACAATCTAAAGCTTATTTTATTTGTGTGCGTTTTCGTTGATCATGGATATACGGCATTTGCCATTTTAAAGGGGTTAATAATAAGAATAACATATTATGATGTGACCTTAATATCCAAATCAACTGAACAACATATGAAAATCACAGACCGTACAAATTACTTCATGTGGTGACAAATATTTAAGTTTTGTGCCATATCCATTTCACGTAGATACTTTTGGTTTTGCGTTTTTTCACATAAATTCACTTTTTACTCACTTGTTTGTTTTCTTTAAAATCAAAATTCCAAAAATGATTCCATTGGAGCATATATACTGAAGTTATCCGTTTGTTTGTAGTTTCCAAGATTTTTCATTTTTTAACAGTGGTTTCCCTTTTTGGCTCCCGCACTTGTTTTGTTATGTCTACACCAAGCTCTTTACTTATCACATTCAGTAAAAGATCATTTAAGATGGAAAAAAAACATCGATAAATCCTGTTTTTCAAAACATTAATCAATCTTATTTGAGGTGTCAACTTTATTTACACCAAACAGGCAACTTGTCATGTAAATTGTGGTTGTGTTTAGTAATTTAATAATTAAATACACATTTGAGCTCTTGTCTCTCTTTTCAAAGATGTGAAGAAAGACTTAGTATGCAATGAAATAACGCTTATTTAGAAAGTCTGTAAATTATATCTATGAAATGTAGTTAAACTCTTGTTTCATGTGTTTGCCATGCTTATCATTAAAACCCAGGTTTAATTTAAAAAAAACAGGTTGTTGTGTTGCAAAACCGTTACATTACAATTCATATTCCAGAAGTTGTTTCCGTGTTGTCCTCTGTGCAGATTGAGTCTTCAAAAGTTAAATGCGGATAGAACAGTGGTTCTTAAACTGTGGGTCGCAAAATCATCGAATTGTGTTATCATTTGTTACCCTTTTTGTATTGCTCAAATGGTCTAGTCTACAGTGTACACTAATCTGAATTAAAATTTCAACTATCTTACTTAAACATGAAGAAGATTTTATTAATCGACTGCGCTATCTAGTTGTTGCTCTCAATGAAAGTCATTAAAAAATCAATGATTTTACTTTTGAAAACATTACAACAAACCTACAACGAATGACGTAAAATTCCCAATCGTTGTTTTGACTCCAATGACAGTTACGTTCATTTGGCATAAAGTTTGTGAAAATTCTTCCATATTAAACACTGTTTCCTCATCCCTTTTCAGGCTTGCAAGATGTATTTATAAGATAAGCTTTCATGCCTGAACGGGTTTTCACAAACTTGATTTCATGTGAAAGGCACAGTGATACATATGTCACGTTAATAGTAACAAAGTTAAAAGCAGATATTTTGTTATGATGTTTTCGATATGACTTAAAATGCAAGCTTCATTTGATTTTAAAACAAGATCGATGAACGCAACCTCAAAGTGTCTAGACAAGAGTGAAGAAGAACCCCCCCCCCCAGCAGTCTGTGTGTTTTATGTATGATTCATCGCTATGAGCTTGAAAGAATAAAAGCATTCCTCTTTTTTCAGTGTTCGATTCCGTTGAAAAAATGGTGACTTTTGTAAACAGGTGTGCGCTGAATTCCCTTCTATTCCAACAATTATGTCAAGAACGTTGGTTAGAACCCATTATTTTGCCTTTGATGGCTTTCCAAAGGCAATGTTTTGATGCATTTTACGTAAAGATATGACAATGTAGAGTACATCCTTTGATGCATATTACACAAATATGAATATATATATATTCATAATTCTCAGACTCCTCCTAGTCTAACAAGATTGGTTGCAATCAAACACAATAGTTCATGTGATCTTGAAATAATTTACTAACTACATTCTTGAGATATATTTTAGCCCTTTGTTCTACACATTTCACTCTCCTAGAGACTTAAGAACTCCTATAATCTCTTACAGCATTATCACATTATTTCATCAAGATAGTACGCCATCATCATATTTTCTTGTTAATTATCAAGTATCAAATATCAACCCTGTTTTCGGTACACTAAGCATCAAGGTGCTATTCGCGTATCATTTATAAACAGACTACAACGTCATTAAACTCAACAAAAACATATTGAGATCACGGAGTTTCAAAAACAAATAAAGAGTGTATTATCGATACGTACTAAAGATAGGTTCCCCGTGTGTTCACATAAACATCCCCTCTCTCAGTAACGGTATCAGTCAAGGTGAATAACGTATATGTGTATATTTGTCTCTTTGTATGACTATGTATTTTAAAAACACACTACAAGGTATACACTTGTTATACCAAGTTCAACATTTCTGACACCCCTTTTACGAGTTTGAACTATAATTACTATTTCTTTTGACATGCCTTATTCGGGTGTTTTGGAAAAATAACTACTGTCAATTTCCAACACTCCCATGACTTAAATTGACTTCATGTTGTTGATCAGTGATAATATCTCAGTTCATGATTCTGATTATCGCAAGTGAACTGTCAAACCACGTACTTTAATTACGCAGTTAAAACAGGTGGCTTAACTGTTGTAACTCAGTATGCTATGTATTCACAACATGACCAAGTTGACAAACGTGAAGCGTAATCTAAATGATAAATGCTAGTATGTCGGTCTTTGAGCTTGTGCGTGTGTTTTGAGATTTGAAACAGGACATTGAGCGTTTGAATCAGGGTATAAATAATACATTGGCAGGACGAAGCAGACCGAGAACAGGAAGACCAATAATTACAAATCGTAGGATTCCCTAAAACCTACTATAAAACCTACCATTGACAAATGCTTAGTCAGCAAGATATCTCGATGTTTCTAAACAGACAGTTTTAAGATGTTTTTCGTGCACGTTTAATCAGATCAAAAATAATTTAAACGCGGTAACATTATCACTAAACGCCACCGTCCAATACCACCTAATATGACAACAAAACTACCTCTATGATATTGTACCTTGCTGCACGGGGTCGACATAGAAGAAGCTGCATTTCGCCGACAGGGGTAGGCTACTCCTGGCACGTTTTCGGCAAGTCGACCGTTTAGCGGGTGTTTTATAGTAAACTCAAAATGTCTGCTTAGAGATTAACAACTGATTACTGTTCAATGCATTTAACTGAATAAGTTTGTTACGAAACTAAAAGAACACAACAACTGCGTCTCCATCAATGTACTTTATTGTCAAGCGTCGTGTTTGGACTATATTGACTCTACAACATGTAAATGCTTAGAATAGTTGTTAGGTGGTTTAGGATTTGTTCATTCATTATTTTTTTTTGTCTTCTAGTCGTCATGTGTCTTTGAAAAATCATGTGGATGATAAGGCGATAACAAATTGCGTACATGGAAAACTTCAGTAACACTGTATTCCATGCTGGGCTTCTATAAAGTAATTAGTCTATACCTGGTTGTGCTACATTTTTGTTATTTGAATTTATAGTCAACAATCCACATAATACATCATCATATCATACAGCTTATGTACAGCGTTTGATCATTTTAAAAAGATATCCGGTCACAGTTGAATTTACAATAATATAGGATAAGTTACAAAGTAGATCACGGCAATACAATGAAGTGATTCTTTAATATACAAAATAATATTTATAATAACAAAATTCACATCGAAATATCAGTTCCAAGATAATATCTCGATATCAATGAAATATGACATAGGTGTGCTTAAAGGACGCAATTCAAAAACAACTGCGTGTGCATAAACTTCAACCTTGAATGTATGTTGTCACAGAACTGAAATATTAAGTCCAGAAACATAAGCAATCAGTTTTATAACAAGCCTTAATAGTTGAAACAATGTTTATAATCAGAAGATAAACTGAATCATATCTTTCTGTTACTAGTACATAGCTTTCTATCCTGTGGCCAAAAAAAAACGAGAACCTTAGTTTTCTAAAGTGATATCTAAAATGTTACATTTCCAAAGTGGTTACTATTTTTTCAAAACCTAAGAGTAGATGAGTCAGTTAGCTGTAAAATGCCAAAATAATACGAAACAATTAATTTATGAAATCATTCTAAAAGAACAGATAATAGTTCTGACGAAAAAGCCGAAACCATGTGGTTGGTTGTATTCAAAACATATCAGTAGATGGCTTTTAATTGATTCAATCTACATATTTAACTTTGAAATATTTGTGTTTATCTTAGTTACATTGTCACATTATACAATGTAAAGCACCAGCTCTGAGAATATAACTATGATTCAATAAATAAATGCTTCCTGTCTAACAAATTTAAATAAAAAATGATAAACACAAATTATTTTAATCAAATGTTCCAATAATTAGAAAAAAAGATGCTGTTAACATTCTCGTCTAGCGATTAATGTAACTGTGGTGCTGCTGTGAGTGACAGTGACAGACAACAGCAAAGGTCAAAGGTTGTGTCTCCAAGACTTTGTCTTCCACAGCGTCAGTCCTAAAAGTGTTTAAGCAAATGTTGGCCTCTTCATCAATGTGGTCTTTTAGCTGTTCACCCACTTCATCTTGATATTGGTTTGGGAAATGCATTTTGACTTCAATTCTGAAAAGAAGGTATAATTGTATTGGTCAATGTTCAGAATTTATTACCAGTAACAGCACTGATATTAGAATTATGAGTAATAAGAATGAAAATGCTGAAAGTGAAATCATTGAATAAAAATTATTCATTAACAAGTTAGATGACAGAAGAAGATACACTATATATTTCCATCTATCTGTATTTACATATCATATCAATCTTCACATTTGAAGCATATTAGCTTTTTATGTCTACTGGCGATAATAACATCATGTTGTATTAGATAATTCATTATCTGTCTGGTTTTAATTCATCAAAGGCATTAAATCCCTTCAGTTAATGTATCTACCAGTCTGATTAATTTATCTTGTCCAATTATTTTATGATGAACAAGGGCGCCTTGTCATTTCTTTACGAAAATAAACCACGAACAAGTATAAGAACAAAATAAAAGGCAATCTGATGTTTGAGATAACAATTGGATATCAGAAGACATAATCATCACCATCGGATAAATTGGCAAAAACGCTTACTATCATCATGCTTGTCTCGTGAGAAAATATATCGTAATGACATCTTAATGAAATTGTATTCCGTTAATCTATGTTTTGAAGTTGATGCAACTAAAATGATATAATAAAATGCCAACAGCCAAATTAGCTTATGTATATTATTACGCAAGTTAATGTTTTATCTAAAGCTGCCTCTCTTTAAAGCGATTTCAAATCAACGTCACTGCCAAGTACATGAAGAAAACATATATCGTCTTGTCAAACTCATACCGTCTATTTATATGATAAGTTTACTTTGTAATTATAAAATTCGTGTTTGACATGAAATTGAATGTGTCTATAATGAGACAACGGTGCATTTAAAAGCAGAACATTGAGAGGTAGTATTTATGCCAATTGTTCATTATGTAATGAGACATGCATTTATTCATACTCATGCTTGAATGCACAAATTAATGTCAGTTTTTTCTAATATACATGATGGAATATGTGTGTCATTTCTGATGCCTTTTCTGTTATAATTATACAAATATAGATTAGTGCCGTGGCGTTAATTTTTTATGAATAAGTAAAGAAATGCGTATATAGTGGCTTCTTCTGGCAAGTTGCAATTAAAAAATGTAAAAATAACATGGAACTCAATATGGTTCTCTGTCACATAAGGCCATGATTACAGTTAACACTAGTCACTGAGTATCCACCATGTAAGGATCGATCATATATTGGAAAATTTAATGAAATTTGACGTTGGACTTTTGTTAAGACTGCAACCCAAAAACAAATGTATGATTGTACTATTATTTATTACAAACAAATATTAAAATAAAGCACTATAGTTCATAAGAAAGAGGGACTGTCCTGGCAGCAAATAATTACAACAAGTGTCAGGCTTTGACAAATGTTTTTTTCTCTATTTTTACTTTCTCACATATCCTAACAAATGAATCAATGTTTAAGCCACGCGTAGCCCGGCTTGTAACTGGAGGCTGTTTATCCTGTCTGCCATGCGCTAAAAACGAACCACTCACAAGCGAGCGAAGAAGAAATTATTGCAAATTATGGTGTGTCGCACAGAAACGTCCAAAGTTTTAAACTTCTGGAGATTGCTCACCCTATACTTATGAGGTTAGGAGTGAGGGTCAGCAAGGGTAAGATTTGAAACTATGTTTTATCACACACACACACTCGCACATACTTACAAACACATTCTTACAATAATTCATACAAACATAACTATTTATAGACTTAAACTTACACTATATAATGTCAGCAAAAAAATCAAACAATATGAGCTACTTTTAATGGACTTATACTGTCTTTCATGCTTTTAAAACTCATTGACTGTGATATCTATGTCTAAAGTGGCATGTATGTATGTATATAGTTAAATTACTTGGGGAGCGAATGAAAATGCACGCAACTGTGTGTTGCCGTATTGATCATTGATGTATAGAGCATATTCTATAACTATGTCAATGTCATCTTCTTGAATAAACAAATATAAAATAATAAACCATCTTTTATCGCATTTTATTTCGACAATTATTTTGCAACCTTTTCTGGACCTTTTATTTCGCAATTTTATATCCATGTTTTTGTGTGGAATGTTGCGTTTTTACTTTGCAACCTTTTGATATGATCATGTTTTTATGAGCACTAATATTCTTATAATATCATTTGTATACTACTTACGGCCTGTCATAATAAAAAGCAGTATCCTCTGGACAATTCCTAATAGATTCAGCTTCCTCCTGTGGTGATGGCCAGAACATGTTGGCGTGAATGTGGTGGATCTCTTCTAACCTTGACGCTTGTGTCTCAATAACTTGTAAATGGTATGTATCTGAAGATGAAACAGTATCACATTTAAGGTAAGTGGCCGTTTTAGCAGATCAGACACTTAAAAAAGTGTGATCCATTATGAGATAAACATATACTAACAGGCAAGGGTAGATAAAGTGTATGGGCAGATGAAACTGGATATATTCCATCGATATTCTGATGCTTAATTCCAAAAATCAAAAAGAAAAACATTCAATATCTATACATTATGAGTATACGTATCGATATTAATTAAAATAGATCGCTCGAATATTAATTTAGATACAAAGTATATTCTAAATATAAAATGTTTGTAAGCCTTTTATTTACATTTTTAATCGTCTTAGCAGACAAATACAGTTAAAGCTGATACAGACACACATTGAAATTATACACTGTGCCCTAGTATTTTATTGTATCCTAGTACAATCAACTCTTTTCATATATAATACTGGGGTAGCTATTGAAAATATTTATACATACATAGTAATCGAAAAATACATTTTAAGGGTGATTTCTTGTAAGGAGTGTGAAAAAGATACCTACGGAATTGAAAACAACGACAATACCTTTTCAAGCTAATTTCTTTCAAAAACTGTGGTCTATCAGTCACCCTTACAACGGCCAATATGCGACATCAGGTATATTTCTTTATTTCGACCCAGGGTTTCTATTGTGACTATATTTTGTTGAAGTCCATTTGGAGGACAGAAAACTTGTTTGAAATTAGTTGAATTTGTAAATCTTTTCTGCACGATTCATTCATATGTGTGACTCAGAGCTCTGGAAATATATACTGAAGCAAGGAATTATATATGCGGTATATCGCTAATTATGTTTTTTGTAGAAGAAGAATCATCATTCAAACAGAATAAAATCAACTGACTTTAGACATGTCTCGCCGTCATTATATCTCATAGCATATTTGCAATTCCAATTGTATGTAGGTCGGGTGACACATAATTATATTTTGATCTGTATTTTACATCAACATGCTACGCTTGTGAAGGTGTTTGTATCAGATTAACATGAATTTTGGCAACAACAGAGTTGGCTTCATGATATTGATGATATCGGATTTCATCATGCAACTATTTTCAAGGTTGGCGTCAAATTTTCATTTTTCATGAGAAGACATTTTGCCTAATTGAAGAGAGCTTGTGTTAATAGGCACAACTAGAAAAATAAGTACTCGTAGAGAGTACAACCACGCACAGTAGACAAAAGTATTAATAACATATAGCAAACAACTCAAGGGCCATAACTCTGTCAACCTATTTTTCAAAAGAAGGATACACCTTCTTAGAAGGTCCCTATTGTGTGCAATATTTCAGGGTAAATGCCGTAGCTTGAAATCATAAAAGGGACATAACTCTGTCAACAGATTGTTTTTCAAAAGAAAGAAGATAATAGCTATTAGGGTCCAACGAATTACGCCTTTGTGCAAGATTTCAGATTTATATCTTTTACAACTAGCACAATATAATTGTGCGTGGAATCACAATTATGTTGGCATCAATACATTGGAATTCAAGTTTGAAGGAGGGTCTTTGTACCTTAAGCAACGTTATGCAATCAATACTTGACAGCAACAAGTCACTGTCTCAAATTTGACATATATCACTTCCACTAAGCGTTTTTTCTAAACACACGCTATTTAGTATACTAATACAATGATAATAAATAATTATAATTGGCACTTATATTGTGCATTTTCATTCAAAATGACTGCATAATGCGCATTACAATGCAATAACTTAAATACACACGAAAACATATATGTACTACATTTAATTAAAATAAAAGTAATATTTCACATTCACACACCAAACATTATAAAACAACACATAGATAAAGTAATATGAAAAAAACAATTAATGATGCTTACCTTGGTACTAGGAAAAGTAATACTTGTCTTATAGTTTCATGTGTTGCAGATTGTGTAGTGATATTTATTTTTTGTTCTAATGCCTAATTGTGCGTTCTTGAAGATTAAAAATTAAGCCGCTGATCTTGCGTTTACCGTTCCGAAGTTTTTGTGTTATTTGGTTTATGTAAAAGAAATATTAAATAATACTCTCGCCCTCTGTCCTAATTGACGAATCTGTCTTAACCGTTATCAGAACGGGGCATCTACAAGTTTAAATACATTTATTCATAATAATATAAATAAATGCATTCATAAAAGCGCATTCCTTTAGCGAGTCTAAGCTCAACGCTACAGAACAGCCAATCACAAACACACATCAAGCATTCATCGGACCTCTTATTTAAGATAAATTCTAAAAACTAAATTGTTCTTCTACCATATGCCGAGCCAACGTGTAAATTTAGCTTTGTATTGACATTGAAAATTTTAATTAACTTTGCAAAGATTGTAAAAAATAATAAAAGTGCATGCTCTATGAACAAATTATACATGAAATAGTTAAATACATGTGTAGCTACTTGTTTTTTTTTATCAACATTTGCTTAATATTGACATTAATCGGGTAAATAGTTTACCAAGGTTACTTCAATGGCAACAAAACAACACAGTGGGCGTTGTGACATTGATAATATCGGATGTCAATAACCTAGTGTCATTGAACTTCATGAGACTGTTATATGTAGTTTTTAGTTTGTTTAATTTGTTTTCGTATTTAAAGTACGATAAACATATCTGATTCATTGCAAGAAGAGACATGGACACAAAGTATATATCTACATGTGCGTAGCCAGGATTGCCAGGAGGCAACAATTTGAAAAGCAGATCGAGCAAAGTGGGCTACAATCTGAGCGCCCGAGTGAAAAAAATGTCAAGCAAATCATCGCATTAAGAGCAATGTGGTAGACTTAACTTTATAATGTTATTGTTGACAATATCTTGTTTTTTTAGGTTTTAGGTTCAACTACGTATATACCATACATTCTTGTACAAGAAGACAGTTCCTTGGAACAAACATGTGAGCAATAAGCCACAATAACATTAAAATATGAAACAAAAAAGCGTTTACATACTCAACAGAGGTAACAACAAAAATTGAGATATTTGTAAAATAGTTGAACAAAAAGTAAGAACCTCTACTAATATGAGATTCACGATCAAAGAAGTATTGTGCAAAGATAAATGGCGCATTTTAAAGGCAAGTGACCCGTTGGGGGGGAGCAGCATTCACCAATTCCACAGACTCCCCCATGGTAAGCTGTCACGTTGGTAAACAATACCAGGAGTTAAAAATCGAGATGTATAGCAAAGAATATATTCTTAGTTACTTAAAGTACAATATAGATATGATGATAATACGAAACTTTAAGAAAACAAACTATTTTTAAACAAAAATGATCATTTAAATGACAAAATGATTAGTATCATTTCATACAGAGTAAGCAGTAGGTATTGCATACAGTATAAGGCTGGTGTTTTAAAAAACAGTAAAGAATTGACTAAAAGAGAAACCACATGTGTTTGCTAAGATCTAATCTACTCAATGTGAAATATGTTCATAAGTTACATCATCTGAACTTACTTTTTGTAATAACAAGTTGACCTTTAAACATAAACTCACCAAGGGATTTGTCACATTCCTTCCACATTTCAAAACAGTAGTCAGCGTGACTTTAAAATGATTTATATGTAATTAAACAGTAATGAATACAAATTTTAATCTTGTATTCTTTGGTCCTGGAAAATGCGTGCTTTATGTTGTTCTTTCGAATTTCTTTTTTTAGTGAACAGGAATATAGATTAAACATGTGACCGTACGGAAATAATTTGTCGGTAGGGTTTATCTATATTACAGGTCATGCCAATGGGAAATTTTGAAATAATTCAAATGAAAAAAGTGCATTTTAGAACGTCTGTTGACTTAATAGTTATATATCTAATAGTAATGAAGTATAATTATGGTAAAATCGGGGCTTGGCCCCGTACATTTTGAAGAATATGTTACAAAATAGTGAATTGTAAAGGATCCTGGAGAAAAATCAACACCTTTTCAAAAATCCAGGTGGCAAGTATTTGGAGAATGAAACTGTCATCATTTGTAAATGTTAAACTAATTGAGTGTCTGAGAGATTTAAAGCCTCTCTTGCTTCTGTATCTATACGATTTGTTAAACCAATCAAACACTCAAACATTTACGTGCTGAAAGAGATAATTACCGCCAAGATTCTCTCCTCGATATGTCCTATTCAAATGTTGATGAATTGAAGAATCCTACAAGATCAAATTATCTGTTCTGTGGTTGTTTTTAGAGCTCCTGTCTACGACCGGAGGTTCATCAAGTAAAAGTTTAACAATCGTTTTATGATTGCATTTATGTACCGTAAAACTGTTTGCCTCATCAACAAGGCCATTTTGAAATTATATACTTTTAAAGAGCAAACCCTGTCAAGATAAATGAATTAAGGAAACACGTTTAGCTATTAAACACAATAGGACGATAAACCTAACATAATGTGTTTCTGTCTTCGGGAAAATTGAAATAAATAAATCAGTTATTAAACTTTAATACTCTTTTATGAATGTTGTTCACCTTGCACAGAAATGTTAAACATTCATTTCTCCTTTGGACAACATTTCTTTTAAAGCTTATAATACACATGCTATTTAGAAACACAGGGTAACAAGAGATCAGACAATTCAGACAATAATTCCTATTATCATTTTCTATGTGTCATATTGTCAGCAATCATTGTATAGTTAAAGATAATTTTGTTTGAAATGCTTAACAGCAGTGTTATAAAATAAACAGACAAACAGTTGACCATTCATTCTACATGGGGATTTGTATTCAGGGTTTGCATTGTCTAGTCATGAAACCCTCTTTGTTGTTTCATACTGATCTTCAACCTCTAGCAATATGTATCGCCATGTTGTGACATGGCTAAAATATTTCAAGGACATACTAGGTTATACGTGTATAGTATATCCGCTATTTGTCCAACTGGTTCATCGTAAAAAAAACATTCGGTACTTGACACCGTACCAACCACAATTTACGCCAGATGCATACTTTGCTTATGAGAATAATATTTGTTACTCGCCCGGACACATTTAACAATATACTTAGTTATAGATGAAAAAACCCAAGTTTAACCAGATATTTCATTACTTTGTTTCTAAATTTTAGTTTGTTCTCAAACGTAGGGTATGGGAGTATTTTTCATTTCTCCCAGCTCTAACTATTTTCTATGTATGATATCAAAAACAGAGACTATGCTTACTCTGCCGCTGTTTAAAAGTACATATAGATAAAATTTACTTTTGAACTCGAAGTACACACATATAATTTAACTCTGACACAATCATCTTTTTCAATGTCCAGCACCTGATGACCCTGGACCTCTCTTCGCCTAAGTTTGTCATAGCCGTCTTTACCATTGTCCAGAACTTGATGACACAAGTACCTCATTTTGTCTACCTCTGTCACAGCCATGATAATTATTGTACACCATCTGATGACCCAATGACCTTTATCTCCTAGTTTTGTCACCGCCACCTGTATCACTGTCTAGCACCTGATCATCAAGACCTCCTTTTTTCTCGCTCTGTAACTGCCAATATCAATATTCTTTTAAAAACTCTGTAACCGACGTCTTTAGACTAGAATCCGGTAACTCCAGGAAATTGCTTCTCCCAAGACTGTAACCCCACCTTTATATATGTCCATCACTTGGTGACCTCATGAACTTGATCAAATTACAAGTATCTTGTGAACCCAAGAATATTATCAATGCCCAACACCTGATAAATGCAGGCCGGTTTTCCCCCTAAAACTGTCATCGCCACCTTTATCAATGCCAAGAATGCTCTTCTCTTTTACTGCCACAAAAATCCATATCCAACACCGGAAGACCCTAGAACCTTTATCAATATATACAGCACGTTGTGTACCAAGGCCCTTCATCAATATCCAGCTAATTGTGTACCAAGGCCCTTTATCAATATCCAGCACCTTGTTTACCAAGGCCCTTTATCAATATCAAACACATTGTGTACCAACGATTTTATCAATATCCCGTACCTTATGTACCAAGGACCTTCATTAATATACAGCACCTTATGTAACAAGGCCCTTTATCAATATCAAGCACATTGTGTTCCAAGTAAATTTAGCAATATCCAGCACATTGTGTACTAAGGATCTTTATCAATATCAAGCACATTATGTACCGAGTAAATGTATCAATACCAAGACCTTGTGGGACCTTTTTTCAAAATGCATGTGGAATTAATTGGAAATATTTTTAGTGGCCAGATGTCCAGGGCTCGTGTGCCTTTATCTTACGATTTTTTTTATCGTGAATTGTGTTACAATAAAGATAAATGTAATCGCGTTATGACGACTTATTACTTACAGAATATGTGAAAAACAACTTGTCCTTAAGAAGATGAAACAATGATAAGGTGGAACTGTACTGTACATACGTTAAAGATCCCTATTGGGATGGATATCAAATTTGGTAACAAATGGTATTGGCAATAGGTTTTGATTTTTTGTGTTAAAGACATACTTAAAACAAGTATAACCCGAACTGCTACTTAAGCAGTATAGAGAGCTTAGTTGGTTGAAAATGACGGCTGTTATGTACCACGCAATCAATATACATTCGGCAAACTGTCACACAAACATTATTACCACATAGACACTATTCCTATACAGGTCGCTTGGTACCTAAAACATGACTAATGGCAATTTCACTGACACTCGTTTATTGTATAACACACGTGAACCAGAACAATAAATGTGTTATGACCTTATTTTGCAATGCAACTAATTTAATGCCATTTATCCATTTCTGTATATAACTTAATATAATACATTAATGTGCTTACTATATTACCGTTGTAATGTATGGATATTTTTTTTATAAAACTAATATACAGCCTTTTATATTTTTGTAAGTGTTCTGTCTAATTGCACTTTAATACCTGATCATTTATCATATACAACATGCATTTTTTATTACTATTAACTGATGATATCTTCATTTACATTACCTTGAAACTTTTAGATTGTTAACATATTTTAATAAAGTTCCATCAGGTATATTAGATAAATGAATACAATAATTGATGTTGCTCAACTCTTCCCCAACATAGCTGTATACAACATGAACTAACCTTGGATTATTTTTGCTTAGTATCTTGTTTATGTTCATGTCGGTTTTTTTCAATTTCTTGGTTACGTATGATATGACATTGAAGGTATTTTACCATTCTATTATGCTCATATGTATCATGTTTGTCTGAGTGAATATATTTCACTGTTTACTATTCAATGTCACTGACGACGACATAAATGATAACGTCCTGTATTTATTTTCTGCAGTGTGATAGGTACCGCTGCTGAGGCAAGAACAGCAGTAAAAGCTGTAACAATCTATACACTAACTAAAGCAGTCACTAAGATAAATGTAATCTCTCAATTGATATATATTGGTGAAAGTAATTAATACAGTTTTTCAAAAAACACGGATATACAAGTAAAACTACTTTTGTAATCATATATAATTGAGTACAATAGGAAATAGTTATAATTCAAAGTTATAAATTAAGCACATTGTACTTAATAAAACATTAATTTTTTCTAGCAGTCAAAATAGTGTTGAAACATGTAATTATTACCACAACCTTGTTCACTAAAAAAAAAAAATTGAATATTTTTTACAAGGCATTTTATAATATACCATAATACGACGTCTTTCTTTACTAAAGAAAAAAGTTTAAAAAAATAACTCAAACACCTAAAGACAAATTCAAAATCAGATGTTATTGTAGCGCATTAGACGACGTATAGATATGTGTGTAATTTTTGGTAGGAATATATTTATGGTCAGTATTGTTATGAATGATGAGCACCATTTTCATTTGTCATTTTGTCATTTTGTAGGTTAATCAAAATAAGTTGAAAAATTGTAACAGTGAAAAATGTAAGATGGCGCATTGCTCTTTACTAAATATAAAAGATGTGAGAGAACGGTCTTCCCTAGAAAGGTTAGAGTTATACAGAGGCATCAATCTTCAATAAATAGCCAGCTCAAAGGTGTTTTGGGGAATTCATATCTATACACCTTATTTTGAATGAGCTGGTTCCCCCCAAAGTATCAGAAATACTTTGGTGATGCATTTTAAATTTAAAGACGAAGAAGAAGATATTTATAAGTACGTCTTGCCAGTTCAAAAGAATGAAGCAAAAGGAAATAGAACGTTAGTTACTTCCGATTAAAAAAATAGAATCGACATCACCTAAAATAAGGAACATCGTTCTCAGTCCGATCAAGGAACAAAATAGTGCAGACACGAATCGAACAAAGACAACCTTGTCTTGAGCCTAGTGGACAGGAGAAGGACTCTGTCAAACCATTATTTGTCTTTACACAAGGAAGAACATCATTATAAATAGATTTGATTGCATCAAATAGCTTCCCGTCCAATCCATTTCTCCCTATAACAGTAAAAAGTGCTTCCTTGTGGATATAATCAAAACAAGCCTTGTAATTCACAAATGCTGCACAAAGTTGTGTATCTTTTTTAAACTGTTTTTAACCATAGGGTACAGAGTAAATATGTGCTCAGTTGGGGAAAACTCCTCTCTGTAGCCTTCCTGCTCAGTGGCAATTAGGTTATTGTAATCTTAAAAAAGGGAAATCTGTTGTTTAAAATGTTTGTATACAACTTTGACACAAGTGAAGTGAGCGATATTGGTCGATAGTTGTCACATATTTCTGGGTCACCCTTTTTGTGAATAGGGACAATTATAGAAGTAGACCACAGGTTAGGGAAAGTACCTTTATTAAAAAGATATTGAAATAATTTAGTCAAAAAAGGCAATATAACCGTATCAGATTGTTTAAGCATTTCATTAAGAATGTTGTCGCTCCCTGTTGCCTTGTCATCCTTCAATCGTTTTAATCCTTCATTGATTTCCAAAGAAGTGATATCTGTGTTTTTTATTAATTCATTATATGCATCATGTAATGATGGATTTTACGGACTTTCATGACATATTGGTGGTGTTTGTATGGGTTTTTGGAATGCATTTCTAAAACTAGAAAAAATGAGTACTCGTAGAGAGTACAACCCCGATCATCGGACACAAAGGGACATAACATTGTGCACT
>JAUUEB010238603.1:0-13444 GCA_032362205.1 Clione limacina | reverse complement strand
ATTAAATAGCGTTCTTTGTCGGGTTGAAATACAAAATCGTACGCAATTTGAAGTCAATCAGTTGTATCTTTCTTGAGATATCGCGTTAACAGACAGACAGACACACAGACACACAGACAGACAAAACGAAAATATACACCGAGTCACAAATTGTGATCGGGGAAAAATAAAAAGTTTCATTCATGTAGAGCGAGGTATCCTCATGAGGATTTAGAAATTGTTGACTGTTTCTAGGGCTTGTAGGTCTGATTTTTAGTTTCGAATATGAAAAGTTGTTGTTCTTTTGGTTAAATGGGGATGCATTTTTTTTAAACAAATTAATCAAAAACGTAAATTTTAGGTTCATCTGGTAGGATAAATTTTTCAATGTTAAAAAAATATTGAAAGACTAGTTTCTATTTTGAATTGTATTTCAGAATGCATTATTTTGGTAAAAACGGGAATAAAGATGGAAAATGGTGTATTTAGAGATAATTTGTAAGATATAACTTCTTCTTTCAGTGATAAAAAAACAGAAATTTTGAAATTATTAATAAAATGGTTCGTTTTGAAGTCATCTGGAACTCTTTTTCTAATGGTAATGAAGTGAACTTTTGGTGAAGCAGTTGCAAAATGGTTCATTTTCAAGGATTCTTGAGGAAAAACTGAGAGGGAGCAAGTACTCCAGCAAGCCGCCCATCTGGACACCCTGGGTTAATATGTGTTAAATGTTAATGATATAATCTAACACGATTCATTCAAAGTGTTACAATTCTACACCAAGATACACATAAACCCGTAGTTGTCACATTTTCCCCAATGAAGTGAGATCTAAGATAAAACTTCCATTACAGAAATTCATTGGCCTCATAAATAAGATACGTTCGATAATAAGTTACGATGATAGAATTTACGTCACTATTTTTTTTAATATTTAAATGCTTTCTCGGCAAAATTATTCACAGCTCTAAGAACGCTAGTGGCGCTATATTATGTCAATGATAAAACCAAACATGATGCCTTCTATTAAGTGTCGAAATTCTACACCAGGATGCACATAAAAACGTAGTTTTCACATTCTTTACAAATTGAAATAAAATATTAAAAAAACTCGGTTATTTCAGAAGTTCATTGGCCTCTCAGAGTGTTAATTGTGTATACTTCAACTAGATATACAGATAAACAACAGGATATTGAGATAATTACTACATTTCTTTTGCAATTTTTTTAACAAAGTAATGGCGTCAAATTGTAGACATAAGCCTATCACCGGATTTTAAATGATTTCTTGCATTCTCCTTTTATTGGCATAACGTTCTTTTTTACGTCAACCAAATGTCTTAATTCTACACCAAGATACACATAAAACCATAATGAAGTAAGATCTTAGATTATGACAGAATGAGAAAAAAGTGTTAAAATCATATACATCAAAGAGATATGCCGATGAACAACATTCTTTTCATTAAATAATTCCCTGTATTGTCCGTTTATCGGATTTATATTGTTGTTTACGTCAATCCGCATTTCTTAATCTTAAACTGTTCATATCATCTTATCACTTCCGGCTGTCTGTTTGCTTTTAGCTTCTGTACTCTTGTTTGTTGATACGTTATTCTAACATATTTCAAGCATATTGAGTTCGATTTAAGCATGTGTTCATTTTATCAATATTCGTGCAGTAGAGCAAGGGCGTCCGCAGAATTATCCGCAGGGGGATGGGGCAAAATGTTGGAGGAAGCACCAAAGGTCGAAGATTGTCGAGATAACAAGGAGATTTTTTAAACTGTTAGTGCAAATGGTGCATTCTAGAGGAATCTAGAAGATTCTGATTTTGAATTTCAATAGCAAAAATTGTTATTCAGATAAAGGGAGTTTATCCTCTCGAAAATTAAGAAATCTTTTACTGCAAAATGTTAAACTCTACGTGCAACTGATAGGTCTGTTTTCTATTTTCAATAATGAAAGGTGATTGTTCTTTTCGTTAAACTCCCCGTGGATTTTTCTGAAATAAATGAATGAAAAATGTGCATTTTAAGTGCATCTGGTAAAATAAAAATTATATTTTCAATATCTAAAAAAATATGGGACATACCAAAGAAAATTTTGAAATAATGGATCCAAATATGTTGATGTTAGTATAGTTTCTATTTTGAATTATATTTCAAAAGGTGTTATTTTGGTAAAACGGGAATAAAGATGCTAAATCATGTATTTTAGAATAATGTGTTAGCTAAAAGTGCAACTATCAACGATAAAAACACTGTATGGGAAACTTCCCATGGGAAACATTGTATTTATTCATATAAAACGTCCGTTATGAGGACAATGGTAGATAATGAAATAATGTTTATGAATTGTCTTTTGTAAAATAGGGCTTTACCCATATAATAAAAAGTTGCAAAATGGTGCATTTTAAATTATTCTTGAGACAAATTATTATTGTTTCTAAAATTCGTGGGTCTTTGCATATTTCAAGTAATTATTTCATTTCTGTAATTATTCAAGTCACTGGTGACAGCGTCAAGTTATGTGAAAGCTTTTGAAATGTCAAGGTTTTCTTTTTGTAGAACCCTGTATACAATATTTACCATACCTAACACATCTGACATGAGTCTCAAATTACAATTCAAAACTTTCCAATTTATATATAAGAACTTTTGCTTATCTAATAGCTACTGGTTTTTGGTTTTCCAGGATGATTTTTAAGAGCCTTTTAGAACATCAAAATACCTTGCCTTCATTTCATGCGAAGATATCACTAGTTTTGCCCATCTCCTGGAGTTCAGTGATTTGAGAGTCACCTCAATCAAAATCTATATGCTACAAATGTTTGAATAGCGTTCCATGAGTTGTTGCATGAGTTTGACAAAAACAAATTTGTTTGCAGCAAAAAGATATCTGAGGGCGTCATTTCATTATTTTATTAGAAATATATATAATTCTGGCCCATGTGGAGCTTGAAATAGTCATTTTAAGAGGTGAGGAAACTGAAGATGACCTCACCCTATACTGCAATGAATTGGATTTCTTGATTGCTTCCCGCTCGTGAGATTATTCGTCTAGTTTGACTCTACATTTTCTCCCAATGACACTGGTTATAACTCTCCTAGATTGTATACAAACTGCTGCCTCAAAAATCAATTGACTCTCTGATTGCTCGGGGTTTTCGATATTAGCCTTCCCAGACTTATTGGTAATCAATCACTGTCAAACTCCTCTACCGCCAAGGTAAAACTTACTCACATTGGTCGGACAAGGTAGCCAGAAAACTTTCCTCTACTGAGTACTGATTTAATTATCAGCTGTCAATGAGTTTCTGTGGATGCACAACTGTTTCATATCATTTAATAAGTAGCGGTCCCTCCAATATCGACCAAGTGTCAGTTAACTGAGACTCGATAGGATCAACGAGGTTACGTACATCATATGTGCTGTGTGGAAGAACTGGGACACCTCTAAGCAACTTATTTTCTGTTATGTTACCCAAAATATATCATTTGATACTTTAAAAAATAATTCTAAAAGTTTGCAACTAATCAAGCAAGTGTTATTAAAAAATCAAGATATCCAACTAACGACAACAGTGTGTATAGAAAGAGACGATGAACTAGTCAGACTACATCACTAGGGTGCTTATCTTGGATTCAAGCTCCGTCTGATAAGGGACGTAATATGATTTACTACGACATGAGGTACTATAGAGAAGCCACACTTCACACTAGACTTAGTAGAATGTTCTTTTCTACAATCTATTAACAATCGAAACATGCTTCTAGCGGGATTTGAACCCAGGATTATTTGATTCACATGTATCCCTTCTATCCATTACACCACAAGACCGATGAGGATCAGGTTGAATTTTTTTCAATAAAATATTTCCAATGCTACACTGCAGTAAGCATTACTCTAAACAGTACAGACAATTGAGTCGCAGTAAGGGCAGAAAGGCTTCAACATTTCGTAAGGTCAGGGATATGGTATAATCTAGGTTGCACCCTTAATATTATGATCTATATTTTGATTACGTTCCTTCTTAATAAGAGCATGTATCCAAAATAAGCCACCTGGGTCTGCGTGGAAAATGAAAGATGATATTATATTGTATAACTTAGATTTTTTTCTTTTAATCGATTCAAAACAGAAGCGGAAAATAACCCGGTATTAGAAGTGTCTGTCTGAATGTATTTTTGTTTCTAATATAATGCTAGGCGCTAGTCCCGTCAACTCCTCACCATTTAATAACTAACATATTTACATGCAATTTTCACACATGCATTTCGTGATGTCTAACGTATATAATTATTTTTTAACATTTCTCAACCAACCATTTCCAGTGGTGTTGCTAAGGTCAGTGTAGGGGCACAATCCGTAAGACATGACAACGTCAAAACATTCAAACTTGTATTCTTCTGTCACTTATAACCCCTCAATGTCTGGGAAATTACGTTTCTGAGACATTTTTTTGTAAAATCGGACTGAAGTCACTGTTGAAAATGTATTAAAATGTCACCAGTTCAGTTGATATAACGGGAGCCCTCCAGTAGTCGCCTTATTTAGGTACTAATACCAGTGCTGGGGTCGATTGGAGTAGTAGTAAAAACCGAGTAGTTTGTTCACTACTTCTACCCCACTCGAGAAGTCGCTTGATTTTGGTCCGACAACTCCGCCCTAGTAGTTGTATATAACTACTTTAAGACTGCACCACGCGACTCGGGTAGTCTTCGAATAGCTGAGATATTTTAAAAGAATACTCATTTAAAGCTTACAAAAGTTGTTGCCAATAAAAACATGTTTGAAAAAATGCATGATTTCTATTCTTTTTCAAATATTTGTCAGGTCGAATGAATTTTTGAATTATAAAAACTGAATATGACATCTATACAGTTTTTAGACTACATGAAAACTACTCAAGACTACTCGAGTAGCTACTTTACTCGAGTACAACTCGAGAGTTTATTAAGAACTACTGTACTCGAGTAGTACTCAAAAAATTTAATTAAGGATCTAATCGAGAAGTATTCGAATAGTTGAAATTGCAGACTATTCTCGAGTAGTCACCAAGCTATTCGACCCCACACTGACCAATACTTTAAAATAAAACTAAATACAAAACACAAAACATGTAGATTACCATAACTTCAGTTATGTTATTATATTAAAACCTTTATTTCACACAAAAATGCAATTGGTTGATCAAGTATTAAAACTTCAGACGAAGAAAGCAGTACAATAGCATAAGAAGTTGACGTATATTATATGTGTTTGTACAAAGATGGAGTGTTTACGGGTGTCATACATCTGATGTTTGGAACAATGTCTAAGATTGCAAGTGTATAGACAGATAGGAGGGGTTGATGGATCAACATGGTATGCCGAACTGTGACAAAAGCTGTCACCCTTTCCAATATATGATATCATCGTTGACAGGTAACGTTTACGGGGGGAAAGGGGCGGGAAGTTGAGCTTATGATAACACCGTGAAGAGACATTCCTTAATTATTGTTCTGAACTTGGTATTACAAGAATGTGAAATAGTTGGACAGTTGTTGTTAACTATGTCCAGTGACTAGACCCCTCACAAATACCTAGGTTGTAGGTCATTCTCTATAAGGAGGTAGATTATGTGGTGTGTGTCAGTCACACGGGTTTTGTTGTAAATTTTGTTTTTCGTTTTTCGTTTTATCGTAAAACAAGAGGTAAAGAGTTATATTTTGAAAAGTGCAAACAAATACAATAAGAAATTTAGTTATTAAAATGTATCGTTTTATGTTTTCTAAATTTTGTAATGGTACAATAAAACGTGGACCAAATAATATGTACAATATTGATTAATAATTCCATAGAGATTAAACTTCGTGTTTGATTTTATTTCATATCTGTAGTCGCGTTCCTTGTGTGATAACAGTTCTATAATTAGATTAACAAAATGCAATAACTACTATATTAAAGCAGTATGACTGAACTAGAAGCCCAGACAAGCGAATTGTATCGAATAAAGCTGTTGTATGACTATGGTTACAGTGTAGCGTCTCTATTTAATGATGAAGTGTTACTGATAATCTATATTCTATATTCCAACAAAACACTGAATGAGTTACTGTCCTTGTCATAATTAGCATTCACTGTGACTTTCTCGTTTTTGCCCTTGTATCTAGCTAAATCAGCACGTCCCTCCCAGGAGCCTCCCTTCTTTGTTAAGTGAAACCATTCTTCTTTGCAGTGTACTGCTACCTTCTCAGCCCCTGGCACAACCATTTCAAACTTGACGTTGTCTAGGTTAGAGCTATGCTCGTTCAGCACCATCGGCTCATCAAGCTCACAGCAATCGGTGAAGAACTTGGTGTAGGCTTTCACATATGGAGATGCTGGTTTATGGTTGTTTTGGACTTCTATCAGATAGTTGTACACATTGGGGAGGGATTCAGATGGGCTTGACTCCTCAATGGCGAAAATTTGGAACTTGTAGAAACCGTTTTCAGGGAAACCGACGTAGAATTGGACGCCATTTTTGTTTTTTCTCTGAGTGAACACGTACTCTGGTAGGTCTTCGTCCTTGGAGCATTGGGTGAACTTTGTCACAACCTGAAACGACAAGAGATAGGAAACATTAGATTACAATGCTATGTATGGAAAGGTACTTGTATAAATGCTCTATATTAAGATGAACTTTAAGAAGTAACGAGAAAGTATGATTTTATAGCGCGCAACTGTAAAAAGCAAACAAGGGACATTTGTATTTAGTGATTTTATAACAAAAGCCCGTAGCTTTTAGGATTCTGAAAGCGTCTGAGACTAGAAGTGAAGTTTAGAGACATGTTATGTTCAAATTGTCATACATTAGGTTTACAATAAAGATGTGCTTCTCAATTAGTGATTGCCACTTGACCTTAGCTTGTAAATGTAATTGTGAACTTTTAATCTTAACTTTGCTGGGTGTTTAACGTCTGCCACAACATATGGAAGGTTATATTGGCATCGTTGCCTCTCATACACAGTAGCAGGCTGCTTCTCAGAAGATGTAAGGTGTAGCACAACTCGTAAATCCTACCCGGTCACAGTATACTGACATTGGACCGACCAGTCTTAGCAACAATCTCTAAATAAAAGGCAAGAAAGCTTTTCAAATTCATTTTTGCTAAGTCTTGCGTATGACACGGTCGAGATGTTAACACCCGACATTCCACTCCAGAGGCGGATACATTTACCACTAAGCCATCTGGCAGACATAATAAAACGTGTCATAATTTTTTTTGTATTTCATCAACCCCTAAAGCAGTACGAGCCATGTAATTACGCATATACGATGTAATGAGCTTCTTGGCTTGTTAATGGATGTTGAAACAAACGAATTGTAACCTTGTTTTCTTTATTTGCTTCGTTCGCCCAATTGCCGACCAGTGTCCGTCTTTAGAAGGTACTACTTTTCCTAAACTGTTACAGTGACAGTAGAGGAAGTACCTTTTATTTTTAATTTACGTGCGCGTCGCCTTTTTTACTTCGCATTTTTTCAAACCACTAAGGTATCTTCAATTTAACTTACGCAACTTGCACATGACACCTACGCTTTATAGTTCGTCTCCGATTGGACTGGGCGCTAGATTCTGCCTTACCAAGAGGATATGTGGTTGCATGTGTATTTCTGATAATGCAAACTCATTTCTTATCGCATTTGTCATTTGTCTAAGCAGAGCCGATAGCCACTTTCCACAAATTTCCAAGCATAAGTTTTATTTTTCCCACGGCTTGGGTTCGAACCACAGACTTCACGACCACAAATCTTCAATCTGGCGTCTTATCCACTCAGTGATCACGTCATTTCCGTATTATTTGTTAGTGGATTACACTTCTGTCCTCTCTTTGTTGTGATCATAGTGTAAGGAGTTATAAATGTTTTATTTTACAAAATATATCATTAGGTGTTATATCTCACATATATAATACAACTGATGCTAAATCGCATGAGAGAATGGTTACTGTAGGTCATTATAATGTCATATCACTGGTGAGATGGGATATTATATCACAGGAAAGGCTCAGATGGCTGACATATTTCAAGTGACATGAAGGTCAAATGGTAAATAACATCAAGATTAATAAGGCGTGGTGTATGTGGTAACATATCCTATTTATATCGTAGACAAAAAGTCAGATTAATTTGCTTCGTTCAGATGTTGAGATAAGGACCTGCTGACTGCTGGCTCACAGAAGTTACATTTATAACTGTCACATGAACGTTTTTGAGTTGTCTGGGTGCGGCAATGTATTTATATAGCACATTTCAGGGTCCAATCCTTTACATTCTCGTTCACCCAAACAGACCTAATAATAACATTCAATTGCGTTCTCGGCTTCCAAAAAACATGTAAGGCCTGTCACCTGTTAGGCGCTCGAAATTTTAGATTTCAAATTGTTCACAGTCTTAGTCGGGTATCAATTATCTCCTTGCTGGAGTGAGGAAATATTTGTACATTTCCTGTCCTAATGTAAAAACTCCAGTACTTAGGGTATTTGATACTGTGACTTATAGCTCCCAAGTCAAGTAGCTTACCTCTAGACCACGACGTCGCAGTTGGGCTACCAAGTGTATTATCAGCACGGTCGTGCCGAAACCCTGAACCTTCATGTTTGTTGGCTAAACATGGATTCTAAAAATATCAATGAACTGACAGATTTTCAATTACCTGGTTGAGTGCAATCACATTCAGTATACATTTTATAACATAAATATAGGTTATCAAATAGATTATCAAACCCTTTTTAATGCGACCTTCAAGCATAGTGCATAGCTATAATGTTGTCCTCTGCCATAATGACAAATCACTTTCACTGTGGTACCGAGTAATCACAAAAACAGGCCACACATATTTTAATTTGCGCGTAGAACATTCATACGAATGAACTCAAATTTCACATTTATATATTCCAGTAAAGTAATTTGCTCTGATTTAATTTTAATCAAAGTTGATAGTCAATTTACGAAAATATGGTACACTAGTGGCTAAAGTATCCGGTCTTGTGTTCATTGAAGGTGTGGTCCGAGTGTTAATTGCATCCGACATGTTTGCTCATATTGATTCATCGCACGGTTACTGAGAATATATTATATAAACAAAAAAGATAATAAAATTGTTTACAATCAACTGAATTACACCAAAAGCTTAACTGCACATCTGGTAATATCTACAAACATATTGTTAAAGTTTCAGGTCGATTGAGTTAAAACTGTGGCTGTTATCCCATTGCATACAAGTATTCCAGCCAGCCAGCCAGCCAGCCAGCCAGCCAGCCAGCCAGCCAGCCAGCCAGCCAGCCAGCCAGCCAGCCAGCCAGCCAGACAGACAGCCACAAGCCAGCCAGCCAGCCAGCCAGCCAGCCAGCCACATATATCATGTAGATATA
This sequence comes from Clione limacina, assembly GCA_032362205.1. Lineage (NCBI taxonomy): Eukaryota > Metazoa > Mollusca > Gastropoda > Pteropoda > Clionidae > Clione > Clione limacina. The sequence continues at coordinate 4,063 of JAUUEB010238603.1, read as the reverse complement.
AAAAAACAGAAAATTCCTTTTCCTGTTAAATGCACCTTCAGCTTAGCATTCACTACACAAGCAATGTGACAGTGGCACTTTCCTGCTAAACTAAAACTGTCCTGTGTCAAGTCTTCTATTATTCATAGCCCGTCTGAATTTTTTCAGAATTTAAATATATTAATAGAGTTGAAAAACAAGCCTATTATTCACTCAATTCTCGAATAAGAATGGCCCAAAGACACGAATTAATTTTTCCCTTTTGTTATTCTGTATAACAATTTCACAGCTCATATGTTTTATAATGTATGCGTTGTTTTCATTAGTTCTTCATCAATCTTATTATAATAAAGTATAATTAACTGAAGTATTTAAAAAAAAATCTTAATTTTGTCCAACAGTTTACGAGAAAATGTACAATATGTCGAACATATTTTGTTGTCACCCGTTCTGTGATATTAACAAACTTGTTAAGACTTGATTTTTTTTTTTAATGGAAGGCGTTCAAAACATGGTCAATTGACAATTGTCGCAATGAATCACTTTTTTTCCTCTTTGACTGGTGCAACGTCACAACAATTCAATAAAATTAGTTTGATCTCAATGTTTCATTAGTTAACCAAATAACATTCGCAAATCGACCTAACCTCAAGTGCAAATTAAATAGGAAACGATTTGCATTTGTTCAAAAGAATCTGACGACGATTAATGTCCTTAACTGGTGTAAATTTATGAGACTGCATTAATTAGACGACCTTGGTTAACGGAAAGAAAACACGGTCCGTTTAACCAAAACATTGAAAAGATCGGATACTGTTTTTGTTGATACATTTTTAACGTCTCTGTCATAACATCCGGTTTGAGTAATCAGTGAAAGCTCTCAATTTTAAGGTCGGTTGCTTATTATTGTCTTACGCCCTTCGCAGCAAAAGAATGTTAAATGATAGGCGAATCTCATATAAAAAATTTGAAGTGCTAAGTTTAAGGAGTGAATATTGTTTGAATGCTTATAAACAAATATCATTTACCAGCTTTTTAAACCGAGATCTGAAGGGGGTATGTGTGTATTAATTATTTACACATTACCATACACACAATTCTAAAGTGTTGAAAGGTATTTGATTGGTTTCTTAAACTCTTTTACACAAAATAATACACCCTACGAACAGTATCATTCTTTCCTGTAACTATAAATGCCTTTCCAACCTCTTTAAAAAATTATAACAATGAAAGTTCACTTCATGTGTAGATCTCATGTATCATATACATGTGTTTAAGGTTGAACCATTATGACACTAAGTATCCATTGTTTTAAGTTTCAGTGAGCATACTGTAAACATCATACGATACCAATATATGATAACTCTATTAGTCGACATACTGTAAACATCATACGATACCAATATATGATAACTCTATTAGTCGACATACTTCAACTCTCACTTAAATCGATAAATGAACCGAGGTAATACAATCGCCTGTCATAAAAATTCCTTAGCGCGGATTAAAAAAAAACTTATGCAGAGAAAGTGGGCCACTGGAAAAGATAGTATGGTCGATAACACCGTCAATAATTTGAACAGACGCTGCACAAATGAAAGAAAATCGATCTATGTGTATTTCATTTTTTACAATTAATGAAAATTGACGTGCCCATCAGTTACGGGCACTAAGAAGGGACTGAGTCGAGAAAATGATATATGTTTTGGACACAAGTAGCGTTGCGAGATTTGGACTAAGACGGTAGGCCCGGTTTTCATACGAGGTGTGCTACATCTTCAATCCTATATGCAACAGCATGCATAAACATCCTGGCCGATGACTCATACCATGTGTCTATTGTAGAGACGTAAATCCCTTTAAGAAAACATAAAAAATATCTAACACACAAGTGAATGGGTTACGCTGCTCGGGTATGAATTCCCAAAGAGATTTGTGTCAAGGAAGTTGTTTCTTATAGTAAATAGGAATAGAATGGAATGAACTCTGTGACATCACTTTTTGTTTCATTATATAAATTGTATGGATACATTTGATCAGGGGCAGATTATACAATGACATATTATCCATTGTTTATGATTTAGAAAACTTAAGAAATAACATACCACAACTAGCATTACTTGTTTGCTTCTTTTATACGCACAGTAAGTGCTTTAAGTGTCAATTGGATATAATTACATACTACATCTTACAAGTGAACCAGTGAACCCAACCAGGACACTAAGAATGAAATATAGAAATATGTTGTGGTAGTGTGACTCATTTTGCGTATGTGCATGTATCACGCTCTATCATACAATTTATTTCTGTCTTTATCGTTGCAATAATAGCTAAGGTTTGTAAAAAAAGATCTTAACATCTCTAAATCATTATATTGAAACCAGGAAGATAATATGTGAATCTTTCACGATAAGGTAAGTTAGTGCTCTCTAAGAATGATAAACAGCTGTGCATATATTTATATGGTTGTTGACTCTGTCACTGACCCGTGTCGTCTGGAGTTTAAATACTTTACAGCCACTGTCAATACGTTTGACGTGACCAGTGTAAATTGACCTATCATTATGTGTGAAATAGAATTGGAAAAATTGCAATGTCTTATTGCAGAAAGGAGCGTTTAACACCAGTTGAAAAGGGTCTCCCTTTATGTAACCGAATAAACAAATTATATTGTTAAGTGTAGGTAATTATGACAATCCCAGTATTGAGTTGCACTATAGTAGACGCTTAGTCAGTAAAACAAAGTTATTGCAGAATTTATTCAGATATCTTTGATTTGGTAAAGAGCTTTATTGGTGTTGACTCCCCCTGTAAAGTATGATGGTTTAAAATTATAATTTATTATCTTGTGTCAAGTCTTAACACCCAAACGTCAGACCTATCACAGAAACACATCGATACGATAGCAACATATTTGGGAACAGATACAGCCATTAATGCTTAAAGTTCGGTACATATTAGCATTGTAAGTAAGCCCTTTTATCGACTGAGATATTTTAAATCAAGCACCACACCGCGAGGGTTGTATCATTAGTCATTAGGTGGTGCAATGATTGATCGTCTCTCAGGCAACCGAATATCCTTTCAGACAGCATTTCTGTATGCTTCCAAGCCAATAGGAAATGGTCATTGAACCTTTTTGCTGTTTCATCAATCTACGCTCTCATTTATCAGCCTATGAAGAATCAAGAAATGAAAACTTTTCATTGATCATTATTATATGTTTATAATTCCAAATACAATTATTGAAGAATTGAGAGGTATTTCTGTGAGTGCCCGTGTTAATCACAAAAAGATCAATACTATAATAATAAACTACCTTCTTGTCTACATCGTAAACTTGCGTGACGTGTTTCCTCACTTATTTTATATTGTCTATGTGTGATTAATTGTTAGTGTGCATATATTCGCATTTGAAAAGAAACTCCGATTTCATGATAAAAACGAAGCTCACTCTTGACATATTATATACAACTTGTACAAAAAAGATCATCATATCTTTAAGTGTCTAAGCGTCTTCTCCAATGCAAAGAAATACTGGCTTGACTTAAGTACCTGCACTTAAGGATTAAAGCAGAACAATCATGTGCTTTCTTTACTGACATTAAGTGAGACCCTTTCAAATCGGTGTGCAACGCTCCTTAAAAACTAAATAGAGGAACACAAACAAATCATTATTGTGTAAAAGTGATATCTTATTCTAGAATGATAAGCAACGCCGGTCAAAAACAGCTAGTATGTTGTTCTGTTCAACAGACGAATTCAAGAACAAAAATACAACTGCAAAAGTCAAGCGCACAAAAATAAAGGCCTTCGTAAAGTGAATAAACTCCTAGTTTTCTTGCGGGCTAGCGCGTCTCAAATGTCAGACCATTATTACCAGTATTGTGGTCGAGTAAAGTAGTATACTACTCGAGTAGTACTCAAGTTGTTATTACTCTACTTCTACTCTACTCGAGAAATTACAGAATTTGTTGAGTACTACACTACTCGAGTAGTCTGTCCACACTACTCAAAGACTACTCTACTCGAGTAGTCTTCGAGTAGTTGGTATATAAATCAATATATTTTGCGTTCTATTTCT
>JAUUEB010238492.1:0-13445 GCA_032362205.1 Clione limacina | reverse complement strand
AATTTTCTCTATTCTCATGCAAAATTACAAAAGACACCATTCTAAAATTAAATTTGACACAAATACAGACTTATCAAGTCAAAGCCGTAAATTATAATCCAGTTACACCTCTTACAAAATGTCTCATAACACAAAAACTTTCCATCCAAAATAATTAAATGACACATTATTGAATCACTAACAGACTGGACAATTTGATGGAATAGGTTTTGATTTGATTTTTATATTACAAAATTTAAGAACAAATATTTAAAATAAATCAACATGTTTTTCCTACATTATTTTAAAGCAACTAAAATCAAATTTTGTAAATCAATGTTGTCAATTCTATTGCAGTTATATAAAAGACATCATTATAATATAGCTTGCTTAATTTCATAATAATCAGACCCACAGTTGATGAGATATTGAAAAATGAAATATGATATCAATACAGACTAGTCAAGTCAAAGCCGTAATTTATAATCCGGTTACACCTTTTGCAAAATTTCTCATAACACAACAAGTTACCATCCAAATAAATGACCAATCATTGCAGTAATTAAGAGAATGATAAACTGATGAGAAAGATTTTGATCTGATTTTTTGAAAAAATAATTGATAAAAAATTAATAGGATATTAAAAAAAATTTAACATATGTGACCTAAACTATTCTACAGCAACCCAAACCAAAGTCTTTTGAATCCATTTTGTCTATTCTCATGCAGTTATATGAGAGATACCATTATAATATAGATGGCTGAATTTCAAAATAATCAGACCTACAGTTTATGAGATATTTTAAAATGAAATATGACATAAATAAAGACTTATAATTCAAAGCCGTAATTTATAATCCGGTTACATATCTTAGACGATTTATCATAACATAAAAAGTTATTATATAAAAAAATTACCCGTCATTGCTTTTGTTAGAGAATGGACAGTTCGATGAGACAGATTTTGATTTTTTTTTAAATACAAAATGAAAAAAAAATTCTAGAAAAAACAAACATATTTGATCTAGATTATTTAAAAGCTACCCGACCCAAAGTCTTTTGAATCAATTTTGTCTATTCTCATGCAGTTACATAAAAAACACCATTATAATATAGCTGACCGAATTTCATAATAATCAGACATACAGTTTATGAGATATTATAAATTGAAAGATGACATTAATACAGACTTAACAAGTCAAAGCCGTCAATTATAATCCGGTTACACATCTTATAAATGTGTCATAACACAAAAACTTTCCATAAAAAAAATAAATGACAGATTATTCAATCACTAAGAGAATAGACAATTTGATGAAGTAGGTTTTGATTTGATTTTTTGAATAAAAAAATTAAAATAAACTATCAAATAACAATAAACATATTTTTCCTTGTATTATTTTAAAGCAACCACAACAAAGTCTTTTGAATCAATGTTGTCAATTCTCTTTCAGTTATATACAAGACATCATTATAATATAGCTGGCTGAATTTCAAAATAATCAGACCTACAGTTTATGAGATATTCTAAAATTAATTTTGACATAAAAACAGGCTCATCAAGTAAAAGCCGTAAATTATATTCAGGTTACATCTCTTACAAGATTTATCATAACACAAAAAGTTAATATCCAAAAATTATAAATGACCAATCATTGCATTAGTAAGAGAATGGGCAATTTGATGAGATAGATTTCGATTTGATGTTTTAAATACCAAATTGAAAAAAAATATTTAAAAAAATTAACATATTTTTCCTACATTTTATCAAAGCAACCCAAACCAAAATCTTTTGAATCCATTTTGTCCATTCTCATGCAGTTATATAAAAGACACCATTTAGATATAGCTGGCTGAATCTCATAATAATCAGACCCACAGTTTATTAGATATTACAAAAAGAATAATGACATGAATACAGACTTATTAGGTCAAAGCCGTAAATTATAATCCGGTTGCACCTCTTACAAAATGTTTCATAACACAAAAACATTCCATCCAAAAAAATCGATCCATTATTGAATCACTAAGAGAATGGACAGTTCGATGAGATAGGTTTTGATTTGGTTTTTGATACAAAATTTAAAACAAAAGTTAAACAAATAAACATATTTTTTCTTACAGGATTTTAAGCAACCCAAACCAAGTCTTTTATATCCTTTTCATCCATTTTCATGCAATTACATAAAAGATTCCATTATAATATAGCTGGCTTAATTTTAAAAAAATCAGACATACAGGTTATGAGATATTTTAAAATGAAATATGACATAAATAAAGACTTTTAAGTCAAAGCCGTAATTTATAATCCGGTTAAATATCTTAGACGATTTATCATATCATAAAAAGTTACTATTTAAAAAAAATGACCCATTGCTTTAGTAAGAGAATGGACAGTTCGATGAGATAGATTTTGATTTGTTTTTAAATACAAAATCAAAAAAAAAATATTTAGAAAAAAACAAACATATTTGATCTAGATTATTTTAAAGCAACCCAAACCAAATTCTTTGATAAATGACCTATACTATTTAAAAATAACTCAAACTAAAATAAGTCGAATTAAATGTGTCCATTCACATGCAGTTTTGTTAAAGACACCTTTATAATAAAACTGCCTGAGTTTCATAATATTCAGACCTACAGTTTATGAGATATTTTAAAATGAAATATGACATAATTACAGACTTATCAATTCAAAGCCGTAAATTATTTTCCGGTTACACCTCTTGCAAGATTTCTGATAACATAAAAAATTACTATCCAAAAATATAATTAACCCATCATTGAATTAGTAAGAGAATGGATAATTTTATGAGATAGATTTTGATTTGATATTTTTTTTAAACAAAAATGAAAAAACAATTATTTCAAAAATCAACATATTTGACCTTCATTAATTCAAAGCAACCCAAACCAAAATCTTTTGAATCAATGTTACCTATTCTCAGGAAGTATATAAAAGACATAATTATAATATAACAGGCTAAATTTCATACAAATCATACATACAGTTGATGAAATATTGTAAATTGAAATAAAGCCGTAAATACAGACTTATGAAATAAAGCCGTAAATTATAATCCGGTTACACCTCTTGCAGATCATTAGTAAGAGAACGGACAATTTGATGAGAAAGATTTTTATTTTATTTTTTTCAATACAACATTTAAGAAAAAATATTTTAGAAAAAATTAGCATATGTGACTTACTTTATTTTAGAGTGACCATAACCAAAATCTTTTAAATCAATTTTGTCTATTCTCAGGCAGTTATATAAAAGACACTATTATAATATAGCTGACTGAATTTCATAATTATCAGACACACAGTTTATTAGATCTTTTAAAATGAAATTTGACATAATTATAGACTTACCAAGTCAAACCCGTAAATTATATTCCGGTTTTATCTTTAACAAGATGTATCATAACACAAAAAGTTACAATATTTGACCTACATAATTTTAAAGCAACCCAAACCAAAATGTTTTGAATCACTGTTATCTATTCTTAGGCAGATATGTAAAAGACATAATTATAATATAACTGGCTATATTTCATGATAATCAGACCTACAGTTTATGAGAGATTTTGAAAAGAAATATGAAATAAATAGAGACTTAACAAGTCAAAGCCGTAAATTATAACCCGGTTACACCTCTTACAATATTTATCATAACAAAAAAGTTACAATCTAAATAAAATATATAAGCCCTTAATTGCATTAGTTAGAGAATGGACAATTGTATGAGATATATGTTGATTTGATTTTTTGAAATTGAAATTAAAAAAACATAAATTTAAAACGATAAGCATATGTGACCTAAAGCAACTTTAAGCAAAATATTTTGATTCCATTTTGTTCATTCTCATGCAATTAGATAATAGACTCCGTTATAATATAGCTGGCTGAATTTCATAATAAAATCTAACACCAGCTTTCAAAATTATTCGAATAATCAATAGAAAAACAATAGAGTTATGGTCCTTTTAAAGTATTTTTCTATATGTCTTTGTTAATTGTTTGCGCCATTGTCAAAGAAAGAAATCTGAAATTTTGCAAAGAGGATTAATTAACGTGTCCCTAAAAGCTGGATTTTAATATTTTGAAAATAAAACTGTTTTGACAGAGTTATGTCCCTTTGTGTCTGGTGATCGGGTAGTACTCTCTACGAGTACTCATTTTTTCTAGTAATTGAATAAGATACTGAACTCTATTCAAGGAAAGATTTTGAGACCTTTTCAAAACTCACCCTTAAAGTCAAAATGCATTTGCATCTAATGCAAGGTAAATTTCCTCTAACACCAAGACTTTAATGCTTTGATGACAAACGAATGTTGGAAATATAATTTAGCCATGTATGAAGTAGTTCTTAATAAATCGATTATTATGCACGACTTTGTGTTCGTGCAACTATCCAATAAATGTAGTATAGAGCCGAAAATACGGAAATAATATTCTCTTTTATCTTGTTTTGCTCTAATTATTTTCCTTTCATCCAAATGTGTCATTTCCGGTGCTGACTTCTGCCTTATTTAGCCAGGATAGTGGGACCATTTCCTGTTTTGATGACGACATAGGTCATTTAGCACTTTTTGTAGGATCTACATGGCTTGATCAAACTTGTTGATCCTCTGCTCACATAGTCAGGTCTATATACTACTCTCAGACGAAAAGAAATAGTAGAAAAGCAAATTATGTTGTTTGAATAAACGTATACCTATAAGCATTAAGCCTTTACAACACATCTTATACCATCCAGTCCGCCAAAACAAGGTATTCTTAAGTAGACGGGTCCTCTGGCGTTTTCAATTTGTGAAACTTGGTTTATTCTACTGTTGTTTTGTAAGCCTACTAGCTTACTAAAAGGATGATTTGCGAAGTTTTGTTTCATTTTTATAAACTATATATTTTCATTTTTAAATTTCGTTAGTCCCTGGAAACAATTAACGATTCTTCAAACTCTTGTTATATCATTCAAAGTATTAAAAAAATGTAATGTTGAGCTTATGTTTTTGTATCTTGGATGCTAACAACTACCAAAAATAGAAATATGCTTTTTGAAAGAAAAAAAACATTATTATTTTTTTGTACTTTTTCTTTCAATTGTCTAATTTTTAGGTCTGCACATTGATTTGTTTAGTTCTTTTTTAAAGGTCTTTACCTCACAATTAATAGGTTATATAAAAACGAAAATATACTTGAGTTTAGACTTTTAAATAAGTTTTTTTTTAAAATAAGCAACTGTTCTATATGAAGTCGATCTTGGACATGTGATTTTCACATATCTTGTAAAAAAAAACGTAATCGTGCGTAAACTCATTAACACTCTGTAAAAAGAACTATGAATATTATATACCCGTCGTCTTTGTCATCCCTTTCATTAATTATACCAAAATTACGAATTTTCGATAGTCTGATTAATCAGTTCGATATTCCTTGATCCACCCATTTCCGGACCCCTCTACGCACTCATTAGAACGATGTTGACCATGGGGTCTTTGTATTGGGTACCTAATAATCAAGATCATATGACGTCTTCTGTCTGACCTATATAACGACTAATCTATACTACCAGTGGCTGTAGTCATACGTAAGACGGACTTTTTTCGCTGCAAGGGTCTTGAGTACATGCGTAGGAATATCATGACGTATAACGAAAGTTTATTATGAGAGCTAAGTTGATTATTATCGGAATTTCTTATCCATTATAAAATTAATGTCGGTCAGATTATAGGACAACGCCTGAACAACAATAATCGCTGCAACATATTTTATCTAATATATGTTTGATTTGGGACTTTTCTATTGACACTATATTTGTCATAAGTATAATAAAGCATTCTCGAACTATTTGAATTGTTTCTACCAGACATCATGAACCCTTTCTATTTCGATTACTTTAATCGTATCCACTACGTAAAGGGTGGGCTATTAATATATGTATTTAAATGAAATCATTACACGCCAAATTATGTTTTTTTACCCGTTTATTTTTTTAGTGAAGGGCTAAAAGTGAAAAATGTCTCAATATTCATGTATTTTAATTTGCCAAAAGCTGTGGAAAGCGATCTCAAATCAAGTTAATTAACAAGACCACACTGCAAAATTAGGTGATAAAACTTTAAAAGATTTTAGCAATAATGTCAGTAACAAGTTCATATTATTTTAGTACGTTAGAGTAGTGAAATGAAACTGTATAAATGGTAGAGATTTAAAAAGTTGTTTTGGTCAAGCTTTATAACTTACAATACATAAAGCAGAGAAATCGCTAACGTGTCAAAAAGCCTGTTGGTTTCCTTGACGTCACGTGAGATGTCATAATTTATCCTTGAGATTTTGGCTGCTAAAGGTTGACTATTACGTTCACATAATAATGTGTATTCTTGGTCAATTAAGCATTTGTAAAATACAACTTTATAACTGCTTTGCCATAACTATGTGAGTCTGATATAAACAATACATGGCCTTTATGAAATACTTATGATTTATCCAATTCGTTACTAGTGGTCAGGGTGAGGAAGACCTCTATTCAGCCGATCTTCAGAGCGATATTTGATCTCTTGAGGCGGTGACTAGAAAAAAATATAGCAGGTTCGACCCCCTCAATGGATACGGTTTAAAAGGTAAAAAAAGTGTAAAGATATAACGTTGAAATGAATGTTGGTGGTGCATACCGCTCGTTCAAAAATATTCCAATAACAGTGATTGCATGTCCACGATCCTTGGTAGGCAGGATCATGTACATAGTACTATCGGAGACGAACGATAAAAACGGAGGCCCCGTGCTATTCGCACGCCCAAGATCCCCTTCAAATAAGAAAATTCCAAAACCTGTTGGACTCTGACAGTCTAAACAAAAAGAGTACTTCTGAAGACGGATAGTGACCGCTCTCTTGGTGAAGGAAAGCCCTGAAGTGTTCACGCAAAACATGTGTTACGCAAAACATGTTTTGGGCAAAAGCATGCGTGTGTTTAAAGCAGTACGCTAATGCAACATTCAGTCAACAGTTGACTTCGTTCGAGGTTAAAGGGAATGATCGAAAAGAAGAAGAAGATTCCATACGTTGACTGCGTTTATCTACTAACTCAAAAGACTCAGACACTGCTCACTCATAGAATATTATGAAGTCTTTTCTTTAAATTCACGTTAGACACATATTATGATGTGTCAAATAAACACGAGTCACACATATTCCGCTAATGTATCATTAAAAATGTGTTATTTTTAAATATAACGGGTAAAAGAGACGCACCACTGTTAAAATTCAAAATTATCCTTATGAATGATAAGTAAAGTGATGTTAAATCCACTGCCATCGTATTTATAAGTAATGACATATTTACACGTAGGGAATATATCTATTGTATAATATCGTAGCTCTAAGGTTGGTAATTCCAAATCATTTATGAAACACGCTTTCCAAGTGTAATCACGAATCAAAAGATTGCTTTTTTGTATTTTATTTTATGTACATTAAAATTATTATTGAGTATGGTTAAATCAATGTTCATTCTGGTGTTTGGCTCAAACCAAATTGAACACCTACCTGATGGTGTCCTGCAAGGTACAGGTACAGGCCTGAAGAAATGACTCCGTCCTAATGTATGCTTATATATCCATTGATTTCTTTGGAACTCAAACGAAAGACATGATTTACGGTGGAGTAGTAATCACCCATGAGGTTGTCATAGACTACCAAACACTGAAGGGGGTTTTCCCCATGTATTATCAAAGACAAAAGATTTACAATATTGCATTTCGATGACAATATTTCCTAGAAAGCTATCACAGTATGCGGCATAACTCAGGTGCACTGGAATTTGTCAATTAAACATCTCCATCGAAGATCAATAATCGTCAAAATCGTGCGTATGTGTCTGTGCGTGTATGTCTGTGCGTGTATGTCTGCGTGTCTGTCTGTGCGTGTATGTCTGTTCGTGTATGTCTACGTGTCTGTCTGTATGTATGTTTGTTCGTGTATGTCTGCGTGTCTGTCTGTGTGTCCGTTGAATGTTTAAAGAAATGTTTTTGAAAAAAATCTGCAAAATGCACGAACACATAAATCTACTTGACTAAATACGAAACGTTCCATACTGAAACACAGCCAACAATTATCACCAATACTTCTTCGATCCAGATGCCGCGAAGCACAGTTATCTTTTACAATGATAACACGAATAACGCCGGGTAAAACCCGTTAGCTATCTGTTCAATTATCACTGGATTATTACATGTCACATGCATTGCGAAATATAGTGCAATCAGGAAATTCCTTATGTCAAAAAATGCTTATAACTACCAGAATTGGGTAAAACCTTTTTATCTTATTATTTTCTCGGATTTATGTCGGCCACATGTTTGGAATAAAAATGTCATCAGTGGCTCACTTTCATATATTCTCGCTAAAACATTAATATTATAATACATTATCTGAAGAAATTTGGCATTCACATGGCGGAAAGTAATTTTTATGGCATCAGTATCCATATTTGTGTATGAAATGGATCAAACAGGTTTATATGGAGAAAATAACAGATTGTCAAATATGATTTAAATGACGTAAGTTACACAATTTAAAACGAGATGGCTCAAACATGATTGTAATGATGCCATTGACCCAATTATAAATAATTAGTGATCATTTGAGATGAAATTGCTGAAAAATGAAAAGACAAGTTATGAGTGACCTAATTTGATAACATTAAATAGGCAAGCATATTTGTAATGTCTTCAGTTGCCTTTTTTGAGATGGTGTTACACAAAAATAATTTGGATATCATTAGTGACCCAATTTGAACACATTAAAAGAAGATCATTAATGTCCTTGGTAAATGAAAACGTGATTTGAACCGATTTTGCTACATGAATATTTACAATCTTTAAAGCCACGTCAAGTAAAGTCTTTCAACAATTCCGCTGTAACCAACAATGTGACGTCGCATGAGGGATATAGACAAAAATACCACTGGCGTACAAATGATGTGCAACTGACATTTGGTACGAAATATGCTGTCCGACAAAAGCAGAATGAATTTATAATGACAATTCCAATTCTATCATGTTAAGTTAGCAAGCCGCAAGTACCACTGCGCACACGAGTCAATCACATTAAGGATGTAGTGTCTTAACAGAGAGTCAAATTTACATGATTAATGATTAAGCACTGTCGATAATATGCTCACTACGGAACATTTAGTAAAATAAACATATCATGGATACTAAAGTCGTTATTTTACTGACCACCAGCGGTCTTATTTCTGTCAAAGTATTTCCAAAAATCCGTACTCATTTATAAAGAAGATCAAGGTAAACAGACGCTGCATTCTGGTTGTTGAAAAGAAACACCAAAATATGTTAACATGATTTTGGGATTCGATATATCCCCTCTTGATTGGATTTAAACTGTTCTTAAAAGTTTTAAATGTAATAAATAAAATACCAAAACACACCTGAGTTCTTGTCTTGAGGAAATGTTTTTCTTGAATTTTACACCAGTAGTCTTATTTTAGATTAAGTGTTGTTACAAAGGCTCATATTATTGAGTAATATCAAATAGTGTTTTATACTACCACAGATATACCGGGCTGATTTCTGCTTGATTGTTTGATTACACTTGGTTGTGAACATATTCTAGTAAATTAGGCATTTTCGGGACGGAGTTTAAGGTACAAGAGGGGGTCATAGTAGAAATAGTTAAATTTGGAGGATTATACAGGGGAATTCGATGTTGGCTATGCAGTTTGGAAGATTGTTGAGTCTTTGCTTGAAAACCTCACTCAACTCTGCTGATATTTTGAGTTAGTGAAAGGCATGGGGAATTGGGGGAGTTGAACTTACTTTTGTTTTTAATGAAAATGTGACTATTACAGTAGATACGGAGTTCAACGTAAAATTCATTAAAAAACTTTCTATCCCCGATTGCTTTAATTTTGTTAAATGGACATAAAAATCTTGCCAGTGTTAGTTCGACGAATAAGTGTAAGATATCACTGAAATGACTTCTAAAAGGCAAAATTAATACAAAAGACAAGGGAGATACAAAAGGATTGGTAAATGAGAAAAAAGATTTGTACTTTGAAATTCACACACGGAAAAAAAAAACATGAAATATATTCATGCATACTTAAGGTGTCGACTCACGAAAGGTAACGTGACGAAGTAAAATTCAAATCACCCACAACCTGAGTTATGTTCACTGACCATAACCAACAAACGCGGTGCTCACTGTCACGTTAGAGAGTTAAGCAGCTCTGTTACATCACTATGAATCGACCTCATTCTATTCGGTTTTTCCGACGATAGCTATGAAAAAAAACTTCAACGAAATTATGTTAAAAAACGAACAAAAGAGATGGCCGCCCAGCTTCATTGAAGCCCGTTTATACAATTATATAACAGCTTATTGTGTTCTTCTATGTAAACACACTGATGTCTGATTATATCGATTGTTAATTAGAAACATCCGTTAGAATCATGATGTGTTGTGTGATGAGCACCAAACAAATATTTTATCTGTCACATCTCCTGTTCTTCTAACCCTAACGTGAATACGACATAGAACAAACTGATCCTTGGTAGTCTGAAAAATCATCCATTGTAACAATAATAGCAATCTACGAAACAAATGTTCTGCGTGAATGCAGTTTAAAAAACGGTATTAATTAATTCGGTTATAATCGATATTATCGTTATGTCTCGATCTTTGTGGTTATATTGATCATCAAATCTATAGCTCAATAATGTGTGGATTCTACTGTTCCTCGTTGTTAATGATTATTTTTCGTATTCTTTATTCTCTTGGAAGAAACAGAAGCTGGTCATCTTTAATTTATGTCCATGTGAGCAGGGATGCAAATGAACATTTATCAGGACATAGATTACTCTGGGGACATGAACCAGGGTTGACAACGACTGGTCTGTTTGAGAATCAGTATGCAGTTGAAACATTGGTATATACAAACAACACCCATCTTAGAAAGAAGACAATGTTTACCTTGCTGTTTGCATCTACGCTTCCAACTAAAATATCCCACTTTAGTGTCCCTACTTCAAAACCCAGGGTCAGACAATCTCGTAATTGGTTAAGCAATAAGACGTAGATACGATTAGTACCCCGTGACGCACTCATCTTTGATAGATCTAATCGTTTTCAATTTGTTTACAAACGACTAAGTATTTCTTTCATATGTGAAAATACACACAGTATATGGACAGTTAGATTTGTTACACTATTGTTCTGAGCTTTGTTCACTTATGAGAATAGGTAATGTTAACATTTACTCGATATTGCCGTAAATACATGGAGTGTCGAGAATCCTATTGAAATCGTTTGAAAATCGGTTGACAAACTTTATTATTCTTGTATTATGCATTTCAACTTTTTAACTTCGTCTTTTTATTTCGTCAACTTTAAAAAATGACTAGAATCAAAGTATTTCTAAAGTATTAAGAACAAAAATACCGGCTGGTGATCAAGTCTGTCTAGCTCTTAGTGATACTAGAGAGTAGGATAATAACCAATGCAAATCACAGTGGGTATTAGCTTAGAAAGTATTGGCTTAGAGAGTAATGGTTAAGAATGCCATGGGACATACTGTGTGCTGTTTCAGAGAGTTAAGGGGTCCATCGGGGCTTTAAGGGTCTTTGTATCAAGAGGAATTACACTATTGCCAGTACACCTCTCATGAATAATAAAACATAACACCCGGCTGTGAGATTTTAATGGTTTACAAAGTCGGAGCATCTGGTATATACCAACTACTTTGGTGACACCAACTCAGCGCTTTGCCATTAAGAGCCATTAAATGCGGTAGGCAAAAGACACTTTCAACAACTTTTCAAGAATTAAAATTGTTTACCATAATAACAATTGCACCCATAACTTCAGATGTAAAAATCATCTGAACATCGCATGTAGGATAAACGTTTACATTAATTGGATACATTCGTCACTAATTGTCAGCAAATCACGACTTGTTTGTATCGGTCATTATCCACGTTATGCTGATGATATTGATAAGGTTGACCGATTAGAAGTGTTGAATTATACCACGCCTTTCTGTAATCGAATGACTGTTCTCTGACAGATTCACAAGCTTTCATTTATTGCCAAATGAATTCAAGGGTTTTCAAAAAAATCACTTTTTTACTTGTGTTTCAAAATACTTAATACTATGATGGTAATGTCTTTTCACATTTCCATTGGTTTGATGCAAAATGTGACGTTATTTCCTTTTAACGAATTATCTATTTGATTATAAGGGGGGGGGTACTTGTGGCCCTTAGCCAGGTTTCCTTTTAAGGGAATATTAATTGGAAAATGAAAAATGTGCTTTTATGAAAACAAATGTACACGGTTTCGAACGAAAGCGACTTAATTTGTCTTAAAACGATGAAATGACATGTCATAAGTGATATCTAACACTAAATATACTGCAACTTTTTGCATCTCAAAATATGCAACATTCTGTGACATGATATTTTGTATTAGCTTCGTGACTTGGCTCATATGGTACGTTACCTAATATTGTTGGATCCAAAAAGTTCACAATTTTAAAAAGAGCAGATTGCTCACACTTGGAAGGAAATATTCAGTGAATGTAAACGAGACAAAATGTGCCGCTGTGTTTTAAATCTTGTTTTTTTATAGTTGTATATCAATCAATTACCTCGAAAGCATACTACGATCAGGCAATTTGAAAACTATTTTGCACTACATACACCCCTCTTCCCGTTAAAACATTTGATTACGTGTTTAAATTTGGATATTAAATGGCGGAGACCTAGGGTAATTAATGGTAATAAGAATACAAGCAAGCTATATTTGCATTTCACACTTAATAAATGTGCCTAGAAATAGCCGAGATGATCATGTCACAGCCCAGTATGAACCTTGGCGTAGCTGATGCGGTTATAACATTGTAAAATAGTGCCTTGATATAACCTAACTCGTCATGCAACCGCCAACTGAAAGATAGTTTAGATGATCATTCAGTAGTTTAGAAAGAGACTAAAAGGTATTAAAATGGTCTTAGGACAGTGCATTTAGGGTTGATTGTCTACTTTATAATATAAGACATATATTTAAAATTAATAATATCGACATTGATCAGCTAAGTTGATTCCAATGTGTAGACCCAGTTTGTGCATAGATAAAGCCTACTAGTGGCTTAGTACCCGATTTTACCGGGGAAGGATACACAAAGAACAAAAAAGAACACGCTGATATTGTTACCACTATGTAGACTTCTCTCTTTCTCCCGATATGCGCAAATATGCCCCCAACACGCTTTACAAAATCACAGTTTTTAACCAACCTGTAACCCAACCTTAGTATCAGATTTTTTTTATATTTAAGACGGAAATAGAACTGTGCATCCACTGGACATGCAAATTAATCTTTCCGGAGGACGTATAACTTTTCTTACAGTCGATTGATTTTAACTAAAAGCTTAACCAC